>JARQWZ010000961.1:0-292500 GCA_033150135.1 Gobio occitaniae
GAGTGTGTCTGCTTCCCGAACAATGTTAGGAAGACTGTTCCAGAGTTTAGGTGCTAAATAGGAAAACGATCGACCGCCTGCAGTTGATTTGGATATTCTCGGTATGATCAACTGGCCAGAATTTTGAGACCGCAGTAGACGTGATGGAGTATAATATGTTAAGAGCTCGCTCAAGTATTGGGGAGCTAAACCATTTAGTGCTTTGTAAGTAGTAAGTAAGATTTTTAAAATTTATGCGATGTTTAATAGGCAGCCAGTGCAGTGTTGACAGAACTGGGCTAATATGGTCATACTTCCTGGTTCTAGTAAGAACTCGAGCTGCTGCGTTTTGGACCAGCTGGAGTTTATTTATTAAGCGAGCAGGGCAACCACCCAGTAGAGCATTACAATAATCTAACCTTGAGGTCATGAACGCATGAACTAACTGTTCAGCATTTTGCATTGAGAGCATGTGCCGTAATTTAGATATATTTTTAAGATGGTAGAAAGCAGTTTTACAGATGCTAGAAACGTGGCTTTCAAACGAAAGATTGGTATCAAAGAGCACACCCAGGTTCCTCACTGACGACGAGGACTTGACAGAACAGCCATCAAGTGTTAGACAGTATTCTAGGTTACTACTTGTGGAGCTTTTTTGTCCAATAATTAAAAATTCAGTTTTTTCTGAATTGAGTTGCAGGAAATTACCAGTCATCCAATGTTTTATATCAGCTATGCATTCCGTTAATCTTGTGAATTGGTAAGTTTCTTCAGGGCGTGAAGAAATATAGAGCTGAGTATCGTCAGCATAACAATGAAAACTAACGCCATGCTTCCTAATGATATCTCCCAGTGGTAGCATGTATAGGGTGAAGAGTAGCGGTCCTAGCACTGAGCCTTGTGGTACTCCATACTGAACTTGCGATCGGTGTGACATATCTTCATTTACTACTACAAACTGATAACGGTCGCATAGGTATGATTTAAACCATGATAATGCAATTCCACTAATACCTACATAATTTTCGAGTCTATTCAAAAGAATGTTGTGGTCGATAGTATCAAATGCAGCGCTAAGATCGAGTAACACTAATAGAGAGATACAGCCACGATCGGATGATAAGAGCAAATCATTTGTAACTCTGACGAGAGCAGTCTCAGTGCTATGATACGGTCTAAATCCTGACTGGAAATCCTCACAGATACCATTTCTTTCTAAAAAGGAACATAATTGTGAAGACACTGCCTTTTCAAGTATTTTTGACAGAAAGGGTAGATTTGAGATTGGTCTATAATTGACTAAATCTGTAGGATCAAGTTGCGGTTTTTTAATAAGTGGTTTAATAATAGCCAACTTAAAAGTTTTCGGTACATATCCTAATGACAAAGATGAATTAATGATATTAAGAAGAGGATCTATGACCTCTGGTAGCATCTCTTTTAATAGCCTAGTTGGTATAGGGTCGAGCATACATGTTGTCGATTTTGATGATTTAACGAGTTTAGCCAATTCTTCTTCTCCTATAGCAGTGAATGAGTGTAATTTTTCCTCAGTGACACTACAATGCTCTGTCTGATGTGATGCTGTATTAGACGGCTGCATGGTTAAAATTTTTTTCCTAATATTATCAATCTTACATGTGAAGAAGTTCATAAAGTCATTACTGCTGTGCTGTTTACAATCATCAGAAGTTGAAGCTTTATTTTTGGTTAATTTAGCCACTGTATCGAATAAATACCTTGGGTTGTGTTTGTTTTCTTCCAAGAGAGTTGAGAAATAAGCAGATCTAGCCGTTTTTACAGCCTTTCTGTATGTGATCATGTGCTCTTTCCACGAATTACGAAATACCTCTAATTTTGTTTTCTTCCAGCTGCGCTCCATTTTTCTGGCTGCTGTTTTAAGGGCCCGGGTGTGCTCGTTGTACCACGGCGTTGGACTATTTTCTTTAATCCTCTTTAAGCGCAGAGGAGCAACTGTGTCTAAAGTACTGGAAAAGAGAGAGTCAATAGTTTCTGTTGCAACATCGAGTTCTTCAATACTATCTGGGATGCTGAGCAGATGATACTGATGAGGAAGATTATTTAAAAAGCAATCTTTAGTAGCGGCAGTGATTGTCCTGCCATTTTTAAAGCGAGGGGGCGGCTTTGCAACCTTAGCTAAATTAAGTATACATGATACTAAGTAATGATCTGAGATGTCATCGCTCTGCTGCAGAATTTCAACGGTATCAATATTTATTCCATGTGACAATATTAGGTCTAAAGTATGATTATGGCGATGAGTGGCTCCTGACACGTGTTGCCTAACTCCAATAGAGTTTAGTGTGTCTTTAAATGCTAATCCCAATACGTCTTTTCCGTTATCTACATGGATATTAAAATCACCAACAATTAGTACTTTATCTACGGCCAGTACTAACTCTGATAGAAAATCAGCAAATTCTTTGATAAAGTCTGTATTATGCCCAGGTGGCCTGTATACAGTAGCTAACACAAATGTTGAACGGGTTTTATCATGTACACTACATAGCGTTACATAAAGCACCAAAACTTCGAAGGAATTATATTTGAAACTAGACTTCTGAGTAATACTGAAGATATTATTATAAATTACAGCAACCCCTCCTCCTTTACCTTTCAGACGCGGCTCATGTTTATAACTATAATCTTGGGGGGTGGACTCATTTAAGGTAATGTAGTCGTCAGGTTTTAGCCAGGTTTCTGTCAAACACAGCACATCTAGATTATTATCTGTAATAATATCATTAACAATAAGCGCTTTTGGGGAAAGGGATCTAATATTCAGCAACCCAAGCTTTATCAATTGTTCATCTGTATTATATATTTTGTTTATTTGTTGGACGTCAATTAAATTTTTACTGTTGAATGGTTTTGATGTTTTTTTGTATTTACTAATTCGGGGAACAGACACAGTCTCTATATGATAATATCTAGGTGAAAGAGTCTCTATGTGCTGGGATTTATCTGACTCCGGTAACGTGAGACAGCTACACTACAGAGTAAGGTCTCATATCCGCGGCTATAAATGTACCAATCGCCGCGGTGATGTCTTTTGCCCTGTTTGAATCGGTTGGAAATGTCTGTCTAAATGCTGCGGGGAGAGTTTGTGGTGTGTATGTTTCTGCTTTTTTTCGTCTTGTTCCAGATACTGACACACTGGGGTGATGTCGGCGTAAATGAGTTGACATGTTTGAAGTATTCCCGCTGCTGTACCCTATTGTCATGTAGCAAATGCGACATACCGTTGTTTTTTTATCCACCACTCTCTTGCCATCACCATCATAGCTTACAGGGAATCCAAAGTGCACCCAAACACCAGACCTGTTGGTTATTGGAGGATCTTCTATTTCTGGTCTGTTAAACGCATTAGCCATTTTGCAACGAGCATTCAGCGCGTACTGAGTGAGCGAGCGCCTGACTGAGTAGCCTAACATAAACATATTTAGTGTTTTTTTTCTTCTTCGGGGGTGTCAGGGGCGTTGCCTGTTACGTCGTTTGGGTTATTGGGCTACCTTGTTGAACGCATAACATTATATTTCTCACACTTTTTTTATTTTCCAAATGTAATTAATTAGTCCAAGAACCGTTCGGTACATAATGCGTACCGCATACCGAACCGAAAGTCTCGTACCGAACGGTTCAATACGAATACGCGTATCGTTACACCCCTAATATATATATATATATATATATATATATATATATATACTATTTAACATGAAAAGAAGTTGTGCATAGTTAACTTGACTTTAGTTTTCATTATGTTATCATTGTTATCTTTTCAGACTGACTGATCTGAGCACTGTGAGGTGACTTAATTTGGTAATTACTACGCTCCACTAGGAGGCGCTGCTAATGTAAATTAGGTTTGTGGCTTGTCGCTACTGTGTTTTCACTAAAAAGAATAAGACTATCACATGTGTTCACATGCGCTTACAAAGTGTACTGATCTCTGCTGTTGCACTGAATAAAAAGATATTGAAGTCAACTTCTATGAATCGGTGAATTCATGACATGGTGTCAGAAGTGACTCTTTCACCCATTGGACAAGACTGAGGCAGCGACATGGCCAAGTTTCAGGCTCCGGAATCGTTTGACTTCACCCAGCCTTCGGCGTGGCCGATCTGGAGACAACGTTTTAGCCGCTATCGGATAGCTACTAAGCTAGACCAAGAAGACGGTGATGTACAAGTGAATACGTTGTTATATGCAATGGGCAAAGAGTCGGAACCTATCTTTAGCACTTTCACGTTCCCAGACAACGTCGATAACTACTATGACGAAGTTTTGAGAAAGTTCAATGAACATTTTGTGCCAAGACGAAATACAATACATGAACATGTTTCCACCGCCGCTCACAGCTCCAAGGGGAGAGCGTGGAGGCGTTTGTCAGACAACTGTATAAATTAGCAGAGCACTGTGATTTTGGACAGACAAAAGATGAACAGATAAGAGATCGGATTGTGATTGGGATCGCAGATGGGGAAGTGTCACAGAAACTACAACTTGAACCGGAGTTGACCTTGGAAAAGGCGATCAGTATCGCACGACACTCCGAGCTGGTTAAAACACAAAATGCCAGCGCCAGAGCAACAAATGTTGAAGTGGGTGCCGTAAATGCACGTAAGTTCAAACAGCCAAAGCAATATGACAAAAGGTATGCTAAAAACAAAGACAATGAACAATATAAATGTGCACAACAGTCATCAAACAGAAAGGGCTGTACAAGGTGTGGGAGACAGCATGAGCACAGTGCATGTCCAGCTACAGGGAAACGCTGCCGTAAATGCAATAAGATGGGCCACTTCGAAGCAATGTGTAAAACCAAAAACGTGAATGCACTTAAAGTTACTGACTGTGATAGTGATGAGGGCAGTGCCTGGTTTCTAGGGGCTGTTGCTGAGGTCGTTGACAGCGAAGAGGACAAATGGTATGAGGATTTAGAAATAAATGGCTCAACCGTCACGTTTCGGATTGATACGGGCGCAGATGTCACTGTGATTCCAGAGGAGACATTTTTGAAACTGCAACAGCGCCCTCTTCTGATCAAAACGAAGTCGACATTCACCAGCCCAGGTGGAACACTGATTTGTAAAGGCAAATTCATGACTCGCTGTGAAAGGTATGGTGAAATATTTCCTTTTTGGATTTATGTTATGTCAGGCCCCTTCACTACAAACCTGCTGGGTCGTAAAACAGCTATCAAAATGGGACTAGTGTGCAGAGTTAATGGGCTTGAATCATATGATGACGTTTTTGGGGACATTGGACTATTGAAATGTGAACCAGTGAAAATAGAGCTGAGGCCAGACGCTCAGCCCTACAGCATTGCTACCCCACGGCGCATACCATTCCCAATCTTACCTCAAGTGGAGGAGGAACTGAAACGGATGCAGTCTCTGGGCATCGTAGAGGAAGTAAAAGAAGCCACAGACTGGTGTGCTCCTATGGTGCCTGTGATAAAAAAGAACAAGAAACCACGAATCTGCGTAGATCTGACTAAACTTAATAAAGCTGTTAAATGAGAGCGATTCATTCTGCCGAATTTAGAGGACATTGCTCCAAAGCTGTCAGGTGCAACAGTGTTCTCCACTGTCGATGCTTCAAGTGGGTTTTGGCAGATTCCGCTCGATGAGAACAGCAGGAAGCTCACGACTTTCATTACACCCGTGGGTCGTTTCTGTTTCTGCCGTTTACCCTTCGGCATTACATCGGCTCCAGAAATATTTCAACAGAAAATGAGTTCTCTCCTCAAAGACCTTGCGGGCACAGTGGTGGTAATGGATGACATTCTGGTCTATGGCAAAGACATGAAGGACCATGACCGGAACCTGCAAGCGGTGATGCAAACGATCAGAGCTTCAGGACTGAAGCTAAACAAGGATAAATGTCAGTTCCGCAAATCTGAGATCCACTACTTTGGACACATCATCGGAAAGGATGGCATCAAACCGGACACTGAGAAAGTCAGAGCCATCGCGGAGCTTCCCAGCCCGACAAACATAACAGAACTGCGGCAGAGAATCGGGATGATTAATTATTTGGGGAAATTCCTCCCGGATCTTTCTACAACAATGCACCCCATCAACTCTCTACTGAAAAGCGACACAATGTGGACATGGGGAGAGGCACAAGAGAATGCCTTCAAAAAGGTAAAAGGAATGTTGATTTCAGCACCTGTTTTGGCATACTATGATGCAACAAGGCCGACCGTTGTAAGTGCGGATGCAAGCAGTTATGGCTTGGGGGGCGCACTGCTGCAGGAGCACAACGAGGGACTCCACCCAGTCGCTTTTTGTTCAAGGACACTGACAGAGACGGAGCGCAGGTACTCCCAGATAGAAAAAGAATGCCTCGCCAGCGTGTGGGCGTGCGAGCGGTTCGGGAGATATCTGCAGGGCATGGACAGATTTGTTTTGCAGACTGATCACAAGCCCCTTGTTCCGCTGATAAACACATACGACCTGGACAAAGCACCTGTTAGGTGTCAGAGACTTTTGATGCGCTTAATGAAGTTCAATCCAGAAGCTGTTCATGTTCCAGGGAAGCAGCTCATTGTGGCGGACACTCTGTCTCGTAACCCTCTGCAGGACTGTACTGTGTCCGACACTGAGCATGAGGTAAAAGCTTATGTTCAGGCAGTGATTGAAACAAGGCCAATCACTAAAGACAGATTAAACAGGATAAGAGAGGCCACAAGCAACGATAACATTCTGCAAACTGTGATTCGTTACACGAACAATGGCTGGCCCTCAGACTTGTCACGCTTGCCACACAACCTGCTCAAATATCATACAGTTAGAGCTCACCTGTCAGAAGTCAGCGGACTTTTAATGCATGATGACCGCATTGTTATTCCATCCACAATGCAAAAGACTGTACTGTCACAAATACATGCGGGTCATCAGGGACTCACAAAGTGCTGGAAGAGGGCCAACATGTCAGTGTGGTGGCCAGGTGTCGGGAAAGACATTGTGGAGCTAGTCAGCACATGTGAATTTTGCTGTAAGAACAAACCAACCCAAAGAAAAGAGCCACTGATTACCACACCACTGCCACAAGGGGCTTGGCAGAATATAGCAGCTGATTTGTGTGAGCAGGATGGTAAACAATATTTGGTAGCGACAGACTACTATTCACGTTACATTGAGATTTCACACCTGCCTACCACAAATAGTAACCAAGTCATCTCACAGCTTAAGTGTATGTTTGCGAGGTGGGGTATTCCTCTTGAGCTAGTCACGGATAATGGCCCCCAGTTCGTTTCAGGCGAGTTCCGACAGTTCAGTGAGACATACAACTTTCAGCACACGACGTCCAGCCCTCACTACCCGCAAGCAAACGGAGCGGCTGAGAGGAGCGTTGCCATCGCCAAGAGAATCCTGCGACAGCCAGACCCACAGCTCGCCCTGATGAGCTAGAGAGCTACTCCCATTACCGCAACAGGTCACAGCCCAGCTCACCTCATGTTTGGTAGTGAGATCAGGACTACGGTGCCGGTGTTGCCCCAGCAGTTACGTCCAACTGTAGTTGATCACCAAACTGTAAGACTGAAAGACCAACAGACTAAATCAGCCTACCGCTTCTTCTACAACAGGCGTCATTCAGCCAGGCCCTTGTCAACACTACAGCCGGGCCAGAGTGTTACAGTTAAGCTGGACGGGGAGAAGGGCTGGAGGACCCCAGCGAAAGTCATTGCAAAAGCACCAGAGCCCAGATCCTATATCGTTCAAACCGACCATGGGACTGTAGCACGTAGGAACAGGAGGCATTTACAGGAAGTGCCCGAGTCAACAACCCAAGTTACTGCGTCAGAGACTAGTGACTTTAATATTCCTGACCCAGGTGACTCAGATGCCCCGCTCGCTGACACTAATGCATCTGTGCCCTGTGTTCCCACCATTCCTACTGGCTCTGGTTTGTCCCCAAAGAGGACCCTTGCTGGTCGAGCTATTAAGCCACCTGTTAGATTTAAGGATTATGTTTGAGATAGAAATGTCCTTTACTAATGATGTTTTGTTTTAAGGTACACCCTTCTAGAGCGAGTTAAGAGAAGTTTAGAAATACCAAACCAATTGCTATTGTTTTGTTTTCCTCTTTCTTTTGGGCTGTGTTTACTGCATAGTAGAATTAACACACATACAGCTAAATGTTATATTAGATATTGGTTAAGTTGAATCATAATTGGTATCTTCTTTATTGATTATAGACAAGTTGCAAATGTTTATTCTGCTGTTGTGAATCAGCTTAAGAGGGGAGATGTGAGGTGACTTAATTTGGTAATTACTACGCTCCACTAGGAGGCGCTGCTGATTAGGTTTGCGGCTTGTCGCTACTGTGTTTTCACTAAAAAGAATAAGACTATCACATGTGTTCACATGCGCTTACAAAGTGTACTGATCTCTGCTGTTGCACTGAATAAAAAGATATTGAAGTCAACTTCTATGAATCGGTGAATTCATGACAAGCACGACCTGCATCTTCTGCTGCACTCCTTGGTCAGTATTAATATGGTTTAGTGTGGTTTCTTAAAAAGTATTTCATCACATCACCGTAATTGTAGTTCCTAATTTGTCTGTTTCTGTTTGTGCTTCTTTTCAGGTTCCTTGTGTTTTGCTGTTTTCCACGGGGAGCAGTTAATTTGTTCTCACTACCTTTTTTACTTAAAACATTTAAGGAAAAAAATATTAAGGCTGTTATTGTAGTTTTTTTTTTAATATATTCCACATTCCTTTTAATAGAGCAGTTTATTTTGTATATTTTAATTTGTTTTAGTTTATTTTTTCATTTTTTTCATTTTTTTTTTTTTTAAATAATACCTAATACTTTTTCTGGTTATCCTTGTTCTATATTCTCATACATAGAGCAGTTCATTTTACTATACTTTTATTGTTCTTTTCTTGAAAAAAAAAAAAAAAAAAAAAAAAAAAACACCTTCCAAAAATACACAGTTTCTCTTTCATTGCTGTTTAATTCTTTCATTTCTACCTGAGATTACTGCAGGTTCTCTTTTCAGGTTCACAACTGTTACATCGGGAGAACTTTCAAAGTATGTCCTTATTAAAGTGAGAATGTCCTGTTAAAATTAATTTGACTAACTAAGAAGTGTTTCAATACGCATTACTTTTGATGATTAAAACAAAATCAGTGTTTACGTGATGATTTGAGACTTGAAAGTAAAATCTCTAGTTTTAATAGTTATTTAGTTCACTCAAATTATTGAGTTAATCAGATAAATTTGTCATGAATATTTTTTTTGTCTCATTTCTTGTTATCTCTTGATATTTTACAGGATGCCGCGGAAAGGAAAGAGATCTCAGGCTCAACAAAAGCGTCGCCAAAAAGACGACCTGAAGGATGAACAGACCAGACTCTCCGGGATTAACAAGGTACTATTGATACTCACACTCACTCTCTCACTCACACACACACACACACACACACACACACAGACACACACACACACACACACACACACACACATTTATTCTCTCACTCACACACACACACTCACATTTATACTCGCGCACACACTCACTCACTCACTCACTCACTCACTCACTCACTCACTCACTCACTAACACATTCATTCACTCACACACACACACAACACACACTCACATTTATTCTCTCACTCACACACACTCACATTTATACTCGCGCACACACTCACTCACTCACTCACTCACTCACTAACACATTCATTCACTCACACACACACACACACACACACACACACACACACACACAACACACACTCACATTCACTCAAACAAACACACACACATTCTCTCTCTCACACACAGTCACATTCTCTCTCTCACACACACTCACATTCTCTCACACAGTCACATTCTCTCTCACACACGCGCACACACATTCACTCACACTCACATTCTCTCACTCACATTCACACACACTCACATTCCCTCTCTCTCTCACACACACACACTCACTCACATTCTCACACACACACACACACACACACACTCACATTCCCTCTCACACACACTCACATTCTCTCTCACACACACACACACACTCACAGACGTGCACACTCACTCACACTCACATTCTCTCACACACACACACACACACACACACACACACACACACACATTCTCTCACACACGTGCACACACACTCACTCACACTCACATTCTCTCACTCACATTCACTCACACTCACATTCTCTCTCTCGCTCTCACACACACACTCACATTCTCTCACACACACACACACACACTCACATTTTCACACACACACTCACATTCTCTCACACACTCACATTCACTCACACTCACATTCTCTCACACTCACATTCTCACACACACACACACACACACACACACACACACACATTCACTCACTCACATTCTCACACTCACACTCTAACACTCACACACTCTAACACTCACATTCACTCACACATAAACACATTCTCTCTCTCTCTCTCTCTCTCTCTCTCTCTCTCTCTCTCTCTCTCTCTCACACACTCACATTCACACACGCACACACACTCACTCACTCACATTCACACACACTCTAACACTCAATCGCATAAACACATTCTATAACACAAATTTTGACCATCAGCCTAATTCCATGAATGATTTATTTACAGGTTGAACAGGCAAGCACCAGCGCTGCTGTAGCTCAGTTTTCGGGTAGTATGTTTGCGGAAGGTAGTGATCGTGCACCGAGGGTTTTGTCTGTGCAGGCGTCGCATTGTCAGAAATGATGTTTCAGTAACAAAGTTCGGGAGGAGCACGTTCAAATGATCTATCTAATCATCATGTCATTCCAACCAGCTGTCAGCAATCAGTAATCAACATGTCTACCCAATCAGCACAAGTGGAGGATCATATAAATACCCAGTCAACTCACCAATGTTTCTCGACAAGTTTTGCAGCATCCCTCCACCACCCCATCTTCCTCACACTCACCTGGTTACTTCCTAAACCAGACATACGGGGGGAGTACTCTGGGTTCGGGCCAAATACCGAGCTCGGAGCCCTCTCCTCGGACAGCACGCCAAATACGCATACCATTCTTTCTATCTGACTTATTTGTAAGTGTGAACTCGTGAAAGATGTACGGTATAACGTGTTCTCCAGAAACCATCAGTGCACCTGCGTAGCGTTGACGTTCTTGGCCAACCATAGTGACGGGATTCAGTTTAAGATGCCTGAGCTTGATAGAGTTTTAGAGGACGGGGATGCGTTGTACGTCGATGCTAAAATGCATCTTATTAATGAAGGAAGATTTAATCAGGACGAACTAACTATGGAGGAAGTACCGCTGAGGGTTTCGTCGTTTAACCGAACACATCAGGTGCAGAAGTCTGACGTGATGATGGGATACCTAAGAGCCAGAGGGACCCCTGACATGGAAGGGTGGTGGATTCCTCTCACTGAAAGACTTCAGTGCCTCTCAACAGATGTTAGCCATGCACTGCTCACCGTTGCGCCAGAATGTATTGCTGTGTTCAGAGACAGATGTGGAAGGTACGGATTCTTTGATTCGCACTCAAGAACTGCAGAAGGCTTGCCCCATCGTACCGGTCATGGAACTGCTGTCATGTTAACTTTTACCCATCTGAGTGACATGATTGACAGAGTTCTCCAGATCTTCCAGGATCGTGCCAATGAGGCCAGCTATGAATTCATGCCTGTGTCGTTCGAAACAGAGCAACAGTCTGACCAACTACCTTCACCATCAGTTTGTGAACAGGCATCACAAGTGATTTCAGCTCTACCCGAACCAGGAACAGATGTTGAAACCAAAGTAAATCGTGTTGGCTCAGAAGTTAAAAAACAGGATATGATAGATAAAAGAAATAGGCACAGGCGAAGAAAAGAAATGCGTAAAACGATTGACATTTTAAAACAACACGGAGAACTTAAAAAGGACACAACTGCATCTCTCATAAGAAAAAAAAAAAAAGGGATTATGACCGGAATAGGTATGTCAGCTGTTTGGAGTTCCAAACAAAAAAAAGGATGCCTTTAAGGAAAAGTATAATCAGGATCCTTTTTTCAGAAACAAAAAGAAAGAGTATATAGTGAGGCGATACCACGCAGATAATCTTTTTCAGAGTAAAATGAAAGACTATGTCGTTAGGCGGTATAGGACAGATACTCTTTTCCAGAGTAAAATGAAAGCTTACATGGCGAGGAGATATGCAGGTGACCCAGAGTTCCGAGCACATCACATCCTGCGATGTACCCTGCGCAAGATGCAGAAATGTGTTGGTGATGCTTCATATCCCATTCTTCATCGGTTGCAATGCGCACTACGGATTAAAAGGAAATACAAACCGTACACCCGCTTCAGCCAGGAAACACCACCCCAGCCTTTGGTTGGCGAAGCGATGGAAAGTGCCATTAATGCATTCCGATGCAAGATTCAGCATGGCCCTACACATGTCTGCACCGTCTGTCACAGAGCCCTGTTTCCTGATCAAGTCAAGGTCTGTAACAGAACGAGTTATGGCAAAAACATTCAAGTTGCCAGGTCTTGCTTAACCGGGAAGTATGTTCATGCCTGTGATCGTGCTTGCGCAAGTCCTTGTATAGTTCCGGAAGAGAGAAGAGAGGAGTGGATTTGCCACACGTGTGACAGCCATCTTAAAAGAGGCCACATGTCTTCAATTGCAGCAGCTAACCGACTTGAATTGCCACCCATTCCTGCGGAACTGCTTGAATTGAATGTCCTTGAACGGCAACTCGTCGCCAAGATTTTACCATTCGCCAAAATCGTCGCCTTGCCGAAGGGAAGACAGCGATCGGTGCATGGAAGTGTTGTGTGTGTGCCCTCTGAGGTGGAGAAGACTGTCAACTCTCTCCCAAGACCTAGTAGTGAGTCCCAGCTACTGCAGGTCAAGTTAAAGAGACACATTAAGTTTAAAGGTTACCAGCACTTTATCACCGTTAACATGTGTAACGTGCTTGCAGCTTTAGCGAAGCTGAAAGCAATTCATTCAGAATACAGGGACATCTCCATAAGAGAAACGCCGATATTCGACCTAGATGAGGGAAACAACGACAACGGAGAGGAGCGACAAGAAGTCGATGTTGCTCAGCAGGATGAGCAACAGGTTAGCGTCGAGGAAAAGGACGAACTCCGACCGGGTCTCACGTTAGACACGTGTATGCAGCCGCCTGACATAGCACAAGAGATCCTGTCGTACGGTGAGGGAATATTTAGCATCGCTCCTGCACAAGAACAAAAGCCTGTTGGGTTTTTCAAGATCCCAAAGCTGGAAGCCATGGCGTTCCCTGTTCAATTCCCAACTGGACAGAACACAATCGACGAGGCGAGACAAGTATCCATATCTCCCAGTATGTATTTCAACGCAAGATTGTTCTGCGTGGATACTCCTTTCGCCAAAGATCAGACTTACCTTTTTTTCGCACAGTTTGTGACAGAAACGCAACTGGCCAGAAACAGCATGTCCATCCAGTTGCGAAAAGGTAAACCGGTTACGAGAGACGGCAGAAGGATTTCCAACAAGCTGCTTCAGGATAACCGGGAGATCGAGAGATTGGTTCACAACAGAGACGCCACACGGTTCATGCAACCGCTGAGAGGTTCTCCAGCTTACTGGGAAAAAACTTTGAGAGATCTGCTGGCTATGATCAGACAGTTAGGGACCCCTACGTTTTTTTGCACTTTCAGCGCGGCCGAAATGCGATGGCCTGAAGTGATAACAGCGATCAAGGCCCAGCAAGGTGAGCAGATTGACTTTTCTGAGCTTGACTGGACGACGAAATGTGAAATCCTCCGAAGCAACCCCGTCACTGTCATGCGCATGTTTGAAAAACGCGTGGACGCGCTAATGACACATCTGCTCTTGTCGCCTGCCCAACCCATTGGTAAAGTCGAGGATTACTTTTACAGGGTTGAGTTTCAAGCTAGAGGTAGCCCACACATTCATCTTCTCGTTTGGGTAAAGGATGCACCAGAGTTTGAAAACGATCCTGATAAAGTAGTTTGCGATTTCATCGACCGCTATATAACCTGCCGGTTGCCCGATTCCGACGCTGATCCTGAGCTTCATCGAATTGTCACCGAAGTTCAGCTTCATAGCAGGAACCACTCCAAGTCGTGTAAAAAAGGTAATTTATTGTGTCGATTTGGGTTCTCTAAGCTACCGGTGACTAACACCACGATAACCGTAGCGTCCTGAAGAAGAGGATGACACGGAGGCTTCTTCATCGGGAAGCTGCATGTCTAAAACCGGTATCGCTCGTAACCCTGAAGAGGAACAAAAACAAAGAGACGAGAGAAAGTCGGCGGCGAGATGGGAGGCTGCGCAAAAAGCCATGAGCGACGCGCGAACAAAACTCAAGCCGGTGTGGGATTTGTTAAATGATCCCCAAGCCTCTTTTAACAGCTTGTCAGAGCTACTGACAAAGTGTAAGATGACCGTCGACGATTACACTAAATCCGTCGAAGCATTGTCCTCTTCCAATGTGATTTTGCTTAAGCGCGATCCCAAGGAGTCTTGGGTGAACGGATACAATCCCGATTTGTTGAGAGCGTGGAACGCCAACATGGACATTCAGTATGTTCTTGATGCTTTTAGCTGCATCATGTACATGCTGTCGTATATTTCCAAGCCGGAGCACGAAATGGGCGACTTGCTAAAAAATGTAATCAAGGGTGTGCGCGAAAGTAACGTTAATGAGGAGGACGAGATGAAGCACATAATGCAGGCGTATTCAAAACATAGGCAAGTAAGCGCTCAGGAGTCTGTAGCACGAACATGCAGCTTACCGTTGAAGAAGTGTTCACGAAGCGTTGTGTTTATACCGACGGACGATGACGCGCTTAAGATGAGTCTCCCCCTTAGTGCCCTACTAAATAAAGATCCCGATTCAGAGGATGTCTGGATGTCAGGGATCATCGATAAGTACAGAGCAAGGCCTCAAACCCGAGAGTTTGAAGTGATGTGTCTGGCAGATTTTGCTTCGGAATGTCGCATCATGTACGGTCAGCAAGCGAAAGGAAAGAACGTTCAACGGCTGCTCAACGGTATGGGTTTTTTCCAAAAAAGAACCGTCGGTAAGGCTGCGGTTATTAGGTATGCGCGCTTTTCAAAAGAAAAACAAGCGGAAAAATTTTACAGTAGGCTACTTAAACTTTATTTACCCCATCGTTCGAACGAACAGCTAAAAACTCATAAATTTCCGACTTATGAGCAGTTTTACAGCAGTGCATCTGTGGAGCTTCCTACGCACCTGGGTCTCCTGATGCCTGTTCGCGGCATAGTGCAAGCACACCAAAGCAAGTTCGAGAAACACAGCGAGGAAGTGGAGAAGGCATTCGATCAGCTGCAACAGCAAGGACCACCTGAGAACGCGTGGACCGCTTTTGCACCTGAAATCGAAGTCGATCGCTTAGAGTGCATTGCGGAAAGAGAAGACATCGATCCTGATGACGAGAACGTTGTACAAGACGATGTTCCAGAACATCAAATTCTTGAACACGGAGATGGAGTTGTACCACGAGTAGAGGAACCCCAGATGAGTGTTGAATTTGCTAGGAAGTTGTTTCGAAGTCTCAACGAGACGCAGGCAGCCATATTCTACACTGTCTGCCAGTGGTGTCAGAAGCGTGTGGGGGGGCATAATCCAGAACCGTTTTACTACTTCGTAACGGGTGGTGCTGGTTGTGGCAAATCCCACGTCATCAAGTGCATCTACACGGAAGCGTCGAAAATTCTACGTCAACTGCCTCGACTCCGAGAGGAAGGGGATCTCTCCGTGCCCACGGTGCTCTTGAGTGCATTTACTGGAACGGCAGCGTTCAATATTTCCGGTAAAACGCTGCATTCCATCTTAAAACTTCCAAGGAACCTGAAGCCGCCGTATCAAGGACTTGGAAATGCTCTAGATGAGCTACGAGCTAGGCTACGCGGCGTCGAAATTCTGATCATTGATGAAGTCTCCATGATTTCGAAGCATCTTTTTGCCTACGTAAATTGGAGATTTCAACAAATCAAAGGCAGCAAGAAACCTTTCGGTGGAATCTCTGTACTCTTAGTGGGGGACTTTTACCAACTGCCACCTCTGGGTAAAGCCAAACCCCTCTGTGTGTATGAAGAGGATGTTTTGGACTTCTGGAAAGACCATTTCCAAATGATTTCCCTCTCAGAGATTATGCGTCAGAAAGAGGACCTTGCTTTTGCCCAACTTTTGAACCGGCTACGCGTTAAGCAGAAGTCCGACGATCTTCGAGATGACGATAGAGCACTGTTACTTCAGGCCGTGAAGAACCCCGAAGACTGCCCGTGTAATGCACTACACATATTTGCCACCAACAAGGAAGTCCACAGACACAACACCCAAACGATCCACGCTCTTCACACTGACATCGTGACCGTCGATGCCGAAGATTACCGGAAAGACCCAAGGACTGGAGAGATGAAGAAACAGAACAAGCCTGTCATCGGAAAAAAGGACGACCTGCTCGACACCATCAAAATTGCGTTGGGAGTGCGCATAATGGTGACCAGGAACCTGGACGTTGAAGATGGAATCGTCAACGGATGTTTTGGGAAGATTTCAAATATTGTCCGCAAGACAAAAGATGGAATCGACTACGTTCAGATGCTTGGACTTCAACTGGACAATGCCAACGCAGGCAAGAATCACCGCAGAAGGGTGCAAGGTGAAGAAGACGACTTGGTCTACATCGAGAGATCAGAAGAAAGCCTGAGGAAAGGAGCAGTTCGTCGACAGTTCCCCATCAAGTTGGCCTACGCCTGCACGGCTCACAAAGTTCAGGGCATGACCATGCAGGATGCCATAGTGTCACTGAAGAAGATTTTCGAGCCGGGAATGGCCTACGTCGCCCTCAGCAGGACGACCTCGCTCCGTGGACTACACATCACGGACTTCAGCGAAAAGAAGATTTATGCAGATTCTACAATCACAGCCTCGTTGCGGAATATGACGAGAGCGTCGTTTGTAGGAATCATGCCGCTTTTGCAGAAGATGAGGGAAACCGACGTGGATCAACACTTCACAATCATCCACCACAACACCGAAGGACTGTCGTCACACATTGAGGACATCAGAAGCCATCACGAAATGCTTTTGTCAGATATACTTTGCTTGACGGAAACTCACCTGACCGGATCGCTCATTTCACCCCATCTCCAATTGCAAGGATACAACGCATTTATGCGCAATAGGCACGTGTCCTACTCAACTCACCAAGACATTGCAAAGAAAGATGGAGGTGGCGTCGTCATATTTTGTAAAGAGCATATTTCAGCTCAGCCAAGGCAATTTATACAAAATGTGACTGATCTGGAGTTTGTCGTCATCAAAGTGGATAGTCCCATCCAACTGACAATCGCTGCCGTGTACAGGCCACCGCACTACGGTTTGGAAGACTTCCTAAAGAACGTGAAGAGTCTGTTGGATTATTTGGAGATTGCGGACGAACATCCCGTCATTGTCTGTGGCGACTTTAACGAGGACCTCCTTGGCACGCGGAAAAAAGCTGTTCTGGATTTATTTCAGTCGAAAGGATACACGCAACTGATCACCACCGCAACAACTAGAAAGCACACACTACTGGATGTCATCTACGTCTCTCATCCGGATTTGTGCCTTCAGGCGGGCGTGTTACATAGTTATCATAGTTATCATAATCCGGTGTACTGTGTTTTGCGTAGATGAGTTTTTGTGGTAGATGCGTATTGTTGTGCGTTAGGTAGTATGCCATACGGAACCAATCCATTGGGCCACTGAATCTGCATTAACGACAACAGTTGGGGCTACAACAGCCTTAGTCCTGATGGGTTGGCGGCGCGTATGGTTGTGTTGAGAGGAGCCATACGGAACCATAACAGTGAGGCTACGTCGGCCTATGCTATGGGTTGGCGCGTATGGTTGTGTTGCGGTTAGATTGTATCGTGTTGCGGTTAGATTGTATCGTGTACGCTATAGTTAAGGTTTTAGCAAGAAAGCAGGATATTAGCCTCAGCAGCAGGAAGGTGTGGCAGCTCCAGGGAGGACAGTAGACGGTGAAGGCAGCAGCAGATGCAGTAAGGAGTAGCGTGGCAGATCCAGGGAGGACACAGACAGTGAGAGCAACAGTGGCAGTAAGACAAGGTAAAGGTAAAGTGAGACATAGTAAGAAACTGTTGTAATGTGTAGGAGTTTGACCTAATTAATATAAGTCTCAAGTTGAATTTGTGTTCAATCTGTATGATTTGTCACAGTCTGTACTGGATGTATTTTATGCAGTCCCCCTTTATCCTATCATTGATATGTGCAGGAAGAATTTGGAGACGAAAGCATAAAAAAAAATGATCGGGTTTAAATCGGCCTCAGCCTCATATTACAGTTAATGTGTTGCCCCGGGCCCAGACACAACATGCTCTAGACAGGATTTTTGACCTCTAGACAGAAGCTACAATAGTTTACTTTAAATTAAATGTAAATTAAATTATACAGTTTATTGTGTAACGAAAATATAATTAATGGAAATTATGACTTTTCAGATGAGGGACATAAAGTACGCTTCTTTACAACAGACTAAAACATATTACCAGTAAACATTAGTTCATAAGAAATCGCTTGGCATAAATGTGGGATATTCATTGAACTGCTCTGAAGCGCTGTTGGGCGAGCCTGTAGAATGTCACGTGACAATGCTGCGCTCATATAAATACTGGAGGTAAATCACTGCTCCCTCACTCTTCGAGATGGCTAGTAATGTACCTAACGTTTGGATAGTGGGCAGCTCCATTATCCGTAGGCTACACGTGCACATCTGTGGGCAGCAGGGCCTGGACAGGAACCTTGGTCTTCGGGCCAAGGTCACATGGGAAGGGAGAGGAGGCAGACGCTGGGAGCAGCTGCTGCCAGTCCTGCGCTCTCTCTTATCCAAGGCTCCAGCTCCACAGATTCTCGTGGTTCATCTGGGGGGAAACAGTCTGTGCAGGGAGGGCCTTACCCGCCTGGATTTCCTTCGGGAAATGAAGGCGGACCTGGAAGAAGTGCACAGACTGTTGCCCGACACCAGGATCCTGTTTTCGGGAATTCTCCCCCGTCTGAAATGGAGAGGTCAGACTGGCAGGACGGCTTACGGGATCGAGAGGAGCCGAAGGTGGCTGAACGGAGCGATGTCTGCCTTCTTGGCAAGGAGACAGATGCGCTGCATTCGCCACCGAAATATCGGGGTCTCTCATCTGTGCAGGGACGGTGTCCACCTTACCCCAGAGGGAAACGAGCTTCTGCGGAGCAACATCCGCGAAGCTCTGCAGGGGGAACTCCGAGGATGAAGCCGTCACCAAGCAACAACGGCTCTTTTAAGAGCCAACCACTCATTCAAATAAAGAGCATTTTTCCAGGTGTGTGGAATTATTTGTTCTTCAAGTGTCCTCACGTTAATGTTCTAAATATAATTGAAACGGTTGCCGTATGTAGCTCAAATTTAACCTTTTATAAGCATCGCTAACAACATGGATTAAAGCAATAAGTCCCCAAAATGTTCATAATAAAACCAAAGAAACGTCTATAAATGAAACCATAAGCTACTAAACAAATTACTTTTATAAATTTGTTTTGGTTCATTAGTTTGGTGAATGTTGTGCAGTAGCCTACAAGTTTGCGGGATTGTTTTTTTTCTCTCCCGCTCCTGTTCCCGCTTAAAATTCACTCTGTCTGTGTTTACCGGCTTTCCGCTTAAAATGATTTTCTTCCCGGTCCGACCAGACCAATGCCTCTACATTTAGACCTCTTTTCCTGATTTAAATATATTATAGATTAATTGCATTTATTTTTTCTTATATTCTCAACACCGTAAAATGACACAGATAAAGATGGGCTAAATTCTTTCACTCAAAATTATAAGACAAAAATAAAAAATTATTAAATATCGTGAACGGGATGCAAAGAACAGTATTTGTGAACGTAGAACGCCACAACTGCAGAAAGTTGTGTTCATTTCAAGTTCAAGCGTCAAAGGGTGTCGGGAGTGGCTAGCCTAATTGTCAGACCCGTCCAAAGTACACCAGAGTTACCGACCGCTATCATCTTTGATTTGGAAATTTACTCCCGCGCAGCAAGGAATTTGATCGGGTTGCAGACATTCAATGCGTCTCAATCAGCTCCCTGGTACAGTAGTCAGGGCACTGATCAGGACATAAGTCAATGACTCCCTGATCAGTGCCCTGACTGGTGAACTACGGAGCTGATTGAGACGCACTCCTATATTGATAATTGCCTGTTGGCGCAATTTTCACGTGTATGTAGCGGTGCCCGGGGACCGAATGTCTGTCTAATATCAACAAATCACGTCGCTGCATTCCCATCTTTTCCATTTTGTGACACCCAATCTGATTACTGCATTTCCATTTTATGTCAACCAATCACCGCGGCCAATTTCCATCTTTGCCGGAGCATGCGCAGTAAGTCCGCCTCCCCCATCGCTGACAGCGAGTTATTATTATACTCATGTGAGTTATTTCTAGGAAAAAGCCGCCGTGAAGTCCGTCTTTGATCTTAGCGACTTGGCAATTTAATCAACTGAGGTAATATTCCTTTATTTAATTAACTTTATAGCTAAAAAAAAAAAAAAGAAAAAACATTTAACATTTAATAGTTTTTAAAATAAACTTTTACATTGTTTTAGGTCCGTCTTCAGAGACAGTGACAAGAACAGTGGCTTGAAAAAGTGAACAAAAAGAAATAGTTTATATATATATATATATATATATATATATATATATATATATATATATATATATATATATATATATATCACACACATACACACACTACTATGTATATATTTTTATTGAGTTTCTATCTTTGTGTGTTTATTACTATTATTATTGTTATTTATTACTAGGTTGGTGATTTTAATTTAATTTTAATTATTTTATGTTTTTATATTTATTTTTTAAATATTCTATTTGCTATATTCTCATTGTTTTCTACATTTGTGTGTTTACTATTATTATTTATCTATTTTATTATTATTAGAGGTGGGTGGTGGTTTTTATAATTTTCCATACAGCTCTGGAAAAAGAGACCACTCCAAGTTCAGAAATCAATGGTCTCTTAATTTTTTTTAGAGCCGTATATAGATATATACACTTCTTAATAATATGTACATCGTTTTATAATGTGTCTATCTTATAATTTATCATCAGACATTTTTATTGTATCTTTTGTTAAAAATAAAAAAATTTATTGTTCAAAGAACAGTGTCCCATCTTTCATTAATCACTCTGTCAGCCTGAGTCAAAACATCACTATTGCTATTATTATTATTATTATTATTATTATTAATTATCTCAAATGTATTGCACACTTCAAGGAACTCCATTTTCATATGGGTAATAAATATTGTATTGTAGTGTTTAATAATTTGTATTTATTGTCTGTAGTCTTATCATCATCTGGTTTATTTATTTTTTTCCCCCCAATATAAATCTTACTTGTTTTTAATCCAGTTTTAATATAACATAATATTTAATATAATAATATAAGTACATATCATTTTGATAAACACATTTTTTTTTCCGGGTTTAACAGTTTATAATAGTTACTTATAATTAAATGTATTCTGTGTGTATGAGGGAGTGAGTGGTCCATCATCTGGTCGTCTTGTTTTAGTTACAACAGAAATCTTTAATTATCCTATTACACTTTTAATATATACATTTTATAAGTGCATGCTGTTGTAATGTACTATTTATTTTCCCAGTTTAACATACAATCGTTATTCATAATAAAATTTAGTTTGTTTGCATGTATTTCCTGTATTTCTTTATATAACAGCAAGTGTGTATTAATTTACAACTGCCCAGATGATCATTTTATTTTTTTAATAATTTTATAGCACCTTTCAAGCATTTGTCAAAATACTTTAGAAAATAAAATGATAGATAAAGTTAGAAAATCCAAAGATGAAATAATACAATTCACATCATTTTTTTAATGATAGGGAAATAACATACATTTTATTTAAAGGTTAACCAAGCTGGAATTAACCAGCATCATAAAACGACTCAAAAAATAAGTTAGAAGAGATAATACAGATTTATTATATTCAAAGGTCAAATAATATAATAAAAATAATGAAAAAATAGCATTGTACAATTAAATAAATATACATAAAAATGGGAAATACAGTACTCATGCATAGAAAATAACAAACATTGCATTTCATGATT
Organism: Gobio occitaniae; assembly: GCA_033150135.1. Taxonomy (NCBI): domain Eukaryota; kingdom Metazoa; phylum Chordata; class Actinopteri; order Cypriniformes; family Gobionidae; genus Gobio; species Gobio occitaniae. The sequence goes on from JARQWZ010000961.1 coordinate 22,208, forward strand.
AACCAGCATCCTCAAAGTACCCGGAAGGAAACTTGGGTTACAAATAAGGTAGTTATTAGCAACATTTACATAAAAGTTTTAGTCCTGTCAGAGGTGGGATTCGAACCGAGGTCCTTCTTGTCAGTGTTACAGCCTGAAATGTGGAGGGGAAAGTACTTTTCAGTGAAATATAAAGATTTATTTACCACAAAACAACAAAAAATCGAACAGGGGCTCTTATAATTTCCTTCTCTCTTTTTTCCCCTTTCTTTCGCTCTTTTTTTCTTCCTTTTTTCTTCCTTTTTTCCTTCTCCCCCCCTTCGGGTTCTTCCCCCGCGTAAACAGACTATTGTTCCCCAGCTTTAGCGGAATTAATAGAGCATTCGACTAGCGCATTTCTGTTTATGTTTTGACGCGACTAACGTGGGATCGAATCCGCCTTTTGAAGAGGTCGCCTTCTTTCCTTTTTTCATCACATATCTCATTAGAAAGGTATTTATTTTTATTAAAAATGATGACAATTGGTAACACAAATGACAGTTTTATAAAAGTGGAAATAAAGTGACTAAAATTAGGGATTGTGGGTGGTGTGTTTCTTGCTTGACTTCTCATTCTGACAATGCCTCTATTTCTTTATTTTTGTTGTAATTATTCTACTCATTGTAAAAGTAAGATACAATGTGTTTGTATCTATAACCCCTTGTTCATAATTGTGACCATACTGTCTGCCTACAACATCGGTTGACAACCTCTAAGCCCGCGAGCTTATTTTTTAAAACCTATTAGCGCCCACAAGGTAAATTAGAGTCCTCAGTAGTGTAGTTAGTAAAGCGCATGGCTCGTAGAACTGTTTTGACGCGATTGACCTGGGTTCGAATCCGCCCTTGACAGAGTTCGCTCTTTTGCCATCACATATCAAATTGGAAAGGTATTTACTTTAAATAAAACCATTAAACCCAAAGACAATGAACACAAATGACAATTTTCTAAAAGTGGAAATAAAGTTCCTAAAATTAAAAAAGTTTATGGATTCCAGAATGACTGGGAAGATAATTTACTGTTCACATGTCACTCATATTACATGCTTGTTTCTTCTGGTTAGTCGAGTCTGTACATAAACCCAAAGAAATGTGTCTATACGTGAAACAGAAGCTAATGAAAATACAAGAAGATCACTATGGTAACTTTATTACCACACCCTGGCAACTGTGTGGGTGTTGTGATTACTATTCACCTTGACAAAAACTTTGGCGCACTACTGACTACTCCTCCGGCACCGTTTGTCGCAGACCCATGAATGAGGTGTCAAATCATGCGGCTTATTGAGGAGAGGTGTGCTATATCTCTTCTAAGCGATCGGGTGTACGATGTTTGTATTCGGCGGGAAAAAAATCGTCCCAATCAAGTCCCCATTGACTTAACATTGAGAAGAGGTTTGTGTGTTCATATCTCCGCATCAGAACATCACAGAGACTTGGGGCTGGTCTCATTTGAATCGGCCTATCAAGCAACTAATAAGTAGTGACATTCAAACTTCATAGCCCCGCCCTAGCAACCAGTTACAGCATCCTAGCAACCATATATCAACATTAATGAGCCATATCTCAGCACCAGAGCATTGTAGAAATACAGAGTTGGGCTCTTTTGACTCAGACTGGCCAATAGTCTTTATATATCACCTCATAAACTGTATAGACACATCCTAGCAACAGTACAAACACATGAATAAGCCATATCTCAGCCCCAGAACATCCTACAGACATGTTGCATGGCTTTTTTGCATCCCAGTAGCATCCGAGAGGATTTTTTTGCCACTGCAAGCACCACTCACATTTTCTTCAGGAAATGTACATTCTACTTGCTTATTGCAGTTATCATATTTAAAAACATTTAAAATGTCTAGATATAGAGTAGCTAGGCTTTACTAGTTCTGCGGCACTGATGCTCCGAAAGGTGAGAAATAGTTAGGCTATATGGTTATTTAACGTTATAGTGTTAAATAAAAAACCTTTTGTGCGTATGTCAGCTGAAATGCAGGCGTCCTGCTTTCTCCATCCATGCAATAAATGCACATCCTTCAATGAGCGCGTTTCTATAGCCCAGGCACGTGCAGAGGGGGGGGCTTTGGGTGCTCGAGCCCCTGCCCTTTTTCAAAATGAATCAAAAGTGCCCCTCTCAGACAAATATCAATGATAATATCGTGGTCAATAAAACTAAATAAATGTGATTATTATAACATGAAAATCCATACAATAGTAACGGACGGCTCAAAAGTCGGACAATTTCTGTTGAGGCGTTGCCATAACGCGTTGCTATGGGTTGCGTGCGTTTTGATTGACAGCTGATTTTCCACTGTTCGGAAACGGCTCTCGAGCCAAATATGGTCCTTTCAGAGAGTGTGTGGCCTCACGGGAAAAAAAGTAAACCAATATTTTTTTTTCATCCATAATCAGAGCTAATGTGTTGATTTAATTACAAAGCTATATATTATCTATATATTTTAAAGTATTACACAATTCACCAATGCCCGTTTGTCATGTATATACACCAACCAATCGTGATCTGGCAAAGCAAGTTCAAATTCCATTGGGCGATGTGAAGTGGAGCGGTAATTTTCTGTTCTTATTCATAAATCGGTTGAAAATTACATGGACAGACAAACTAACGTTTGTGGAACAATTTCCTGCGGTTTGTCTCATTTTATAAATTGCATCACTGACAAAATGGATTTTAACAAACAACAAACAAATTCCTGCACAAAACCAGAGCATCAAAAGTCGCATTAATGGTAAGTAGTGTTAATTTCACTTGTATTTATGTAGCCTATATTGATACATAATTTACTATTTCATGAAACTATCAAAGTTAACAAAACCCAAGTGCCACCGGCACCTACAGGCCTATTAGGCTATGTGAAGTGTAGACTGGCGAAATGGTGACGTGAAAGGACTTTATTATACTATTTTTGAATATTATGCAGCATTATGAAATACGTCTCTTATGTTCATCAAGCCTGCATTTATTTGATAAAAAACTGCAATATTGCGAAATATATTAAAATAATGGTTTTCTATTTTAAAATAATTTAAAATATAATTTATTCCTGTGATCACAGCTGGATTTTCAGCATCATTACTCCACTCTTCAGTGTCACATGATCATTCAGAAATCATTCTAATATGAGGATTTAATGTCAATGGTGGAAACTGTGATACTCTTTTCAAGATTCTTTGATTAATAAAAAGTTAAAAAGTATATATAATAATATTTCACAATATTAGGCTACAGTTTTTTTTCTGTATTTTTGATTAAATAAATGTAGGCTTGATGAGCATAAGGATATATAAACATATATATATATATATATATATATGTTATGTATAAATATTATTATATATTATATATATATAAATATTTACATATTTATATATATATTTACATATATATATATATTTACATATTGCCCCTTTTTTACATTTGAGCCCCTGCCCCTGATGAACTCTCTGCACGGCCCTGCTATAGCCTATTTACTTGAACTTCTTAGGTAGCGAAATATCTATGGTTTAACCCATTTCAGAGGCAGCCAAAATCACATTTGAATGGACTGATTAAAGCTCTCTGCGAGCTTGAGGTGCGATGCCCGCTGACTGACGTGTATGCGCATGAATCACTGTCACGCGCGTGAATCACTGTCTCACGCAAAGAGAAATATTGTAGCCTATAGTTATTGCATAGCCTAATACATTTTAACAAGCAGAATAATACAGCATTATGACACATTTTTAGCTGTGTCTTTTTAACTATACTATACTATAGTATTTTGAAGGACAAAAACATTAACAAAAACTTTAACTGTCGGCTTTTACATCAAGTCAGCTGTCACTTTACTTTGAGAGGCACAGCCCTTGCGACGGTACTGTATATAGCCTATATATAAATAGCCTATATCAACTTTCAGAAAGACATGTTCTGTTTCGAAAACAGAAGGAGGAGGTGCTACAAAGTTTTCTGCCGTTTCTTTTGGGGTAGATTAGCGCCTTGTTTATCTTGTATTTGTGTCACACAAATGTTTTAAACTAAATTGGATAGACTGTTCCCGTGTTATCTAGTTTTATCGTCGCGCTGTCAGAGTTCATCTGTCGAGACGAGCTCGAGCTTCTCCACTTTCATCAGGACGCAAAAGACAAACGACTCGGTCAAGATTTGAGCAAGGTTGGACTCTTTAGTTTTCATTATTAAGTTGTAATTAGAGTCGTGGTGGTAATTTAGTTGGATGATGATGCAGTGAAATAAAAACACTTGACCGAGACGAAACCGAAACTAAACTCACCAGCAAAACTCGTTTCTGAATATACTTTGTTTGGAATAACTTGTAAATAACTGATACACGTTGTGATGTGTGTCCAAAATGTGTCACTTGTTCTTTTTTAAATATGTTTTTATGCTCCAGCAGTGGCGCAGACAGAAATAGATGTTATATGATCAGATGGGCGTCAGATTTCCCTCACGCAGATCATCATGTGCTCAAAACCCCTATGGAAGCTTATGTGTAGCAGAATTAAATTTGCAATGCAATATGTAAAATGGCAATGCATTTCAGTATTTCAATTTACATTTTACATACCATGTGTGCAACATTTGGAGCAAAATGATAATTCAAATTGAATAATATAATTTACATTTGCTATTTCATACACTAGTTTTAACATATAATTTTAAAATATATTTTAACGCTTTATAAGTTGCAAAATGAAATGTATTACAGAAATCATTAGATGTGTTTAACAAAAATTGTAGCAAAACGATCATTTAAATGTTATTTTTCTTAATTGCACTTACACTCATAGTTAAGATACTTGCGATTGCATTTTCATTATATGTCCATAATGAAATTATATAATTCTAATTCATATAATTCTTCTAACCATAGATACTTATGGTTAGAAGAACGTCTCGCAGAGAACGTGCCTGGTCAGGGCCGTCGCTAGTGGGGTGAAAGCTGGTGACGATTATAGGGGCCCCCACTGCCCAAGGGGCCCCACAAAATCCAGAAGTTATACTATATAGGCCCCTGTTCTGTGAATAATTCTAATATTTTTAATAGATGTATGCCTGAGATTTTAATGAAAACCACAAAACCATGCAAATAGGTTAAAGAAGTTTTTCAAATATCTGCTCCTCTCCTCTCCATACAAATGGTTCAGTCCGGTTTAGTATTTATTAATTAAATCAGTCAGTGACGAACATTAGATCATTTGACCCAATAAAATTGTAAGTCCCACCCCAGCTCGTGAACAGAACCAATCGGAGTTGAGGCGGCAGCTGACGTTAACGATGAACTTGTTGAAAGAACAGGAGACTGACTGACAGGCTGAAAATGTCAGGGAAAAGAAAATATAAATCAGGGTACCAGAAACGCCTTGAAAAGAACGAGAGGGAGGCCAGGAGAGTTGCTGTATCCCAGCCGATCAAGACGTTCTTTAAGACAGGTTAGTAACTTAGTGAATTGTTATTTCGCTGTCAGATTTACTTTCGTAGGAAAACTACCGCCTGCCGCCTACTGTCATTACCGGCACCGCGGCACGCACCGCCGTCAAATTGATTAAATGATTACGTGGTCAAAATCCCCGTCTTTTTACGCTATTGTAAATAGAGTTTGTTTGTATAACACACAGAAAAAAATGTCACAACGCATGTCACAAGCATTATGCACCTACTGGCTGTTGATTTATTTTATTAGGCTACAGTCAAGAAAACACGAATACAACACACTGCTCTTGGATGGATACATTCATTAGCTTTATTTAATAATATATTACACAGTTACATAGTGTCTTAATATAAATAAGACAAGTAATTCTTATAAAAAAGACAAAAGTCTTTACATTTGACTGCATTCTTGACAATTTATTTGTTTACTTTTTGAATTTCTTAATATTTAAAAATGTCTTGGTTTTTGTTAAGTTTTTATTAGTTGTAAAAATGTATATAAACATTTACCTTTTAAAATAAAGAGTTTACAACACCACCAACATATTTTGTTACATATAGACTGTCATAGTGACTTATTTATACTTATTATAATGTTCTGCAGCAACAGATGTGGCATCATCTGACTCACAACCCCATTTCAAAGATGACATGGGGGGTCAGTGTGGAACATCCTCATTGGGTATATAACTTGTCAGGAATCACTTTATTTTTTTGTATTTAGTATTTAGTAGTCACATATGTTTTAACTGAACTGAATTGGAAAGTATTGGTTTATTCTTGATACAACTATTTGAGTCATGGTATTTGTTGTCTACAGAGCCAGGCTCCTCAACCCAGCAAATGCATGAAAGTAGGCCAACATCAGTTAGTGAAGGTCAAAGTGAAGAAGCTGAAAGTAGCACCAGTCAGAACACAGTAACAGACAGCCCAAACTCAGCAAGTGCAGGGAGAAATGAAGACGAGAGGGAAGGAGATTTTTTGACAACTGATCCAGGATTATGGCCAGAGAAGTTCACAGATCGTGAACGTGAGGTGATTGTTAGAAAGCTAGCCACTGCCAGTCAAACAGACCTGAAAAATATTATGCCCAAGGATTCAGAAGGAAAGAAATTTCCAGAGTATCTCCAGTTTAGTAAGTCAGCAAATGGGCGAGAAAAACAGAAGAGAGACTGGTTGACGTACAGTCCAAGCATGGATTCATTATATTGTGTGCCATGCATGCTCTTCTCACAGGATGACCTCAGAAAGACATCATCTAGTGCGCTAAACACTAAAGAAGGGTACAAAACAGCAGACCTAAAATGGCGGAGAATGTACAATAAATTCCCTGACCATGAATCAAGCAAAGCACACAAAGCATGCTACCTCAAGTGGAAAAATCTGAAATATTCTTTGATAGAAGCAAAAGGAATAGATAGCAGCTTGCAAAAACAAATACAGCTGGAAGCAATTCTTGAAAGAATATTAGATGTCACACTTTTTTTGGCATCAAGAAACTTAGCATTCAGAGGGGCCACAGACAATTTAGGTGATGTTCACAATGGTAACTTCCTTGGCACATTAGAGCTGTTGGCTCGTTATGATCCACTGCTCAGTGATCATTTACAAAACGTGTCAAAGAAGAGGACCGGTGTGAGAACGACACATTACCTTAGTCCAGAATCACAAAATGAATTAATTGAGATCTGTGGAGAAAAGGTCTTGAAAGAAATACTGAAGGAAAGGGAGCTTGCCATTTATTATTCTGTAATCTGTGATGCAACTCCTGACATTTCACATATGGAGCAGAATGTGATTCTGTTAAGATATGTAGCAAAGAAGTCGAATGATCAGTGGGAAATAATTGAGCGTTTTTTACAGTTCAAGGCTTTCAATGGTAAGACTGGCCGGGAAATATCAGAAATGATATTGAAGACTTTAGAGGAGCATTGCATAGATATTTCAGATTGCAGGGGACAAGGATTTGACAATGGGGCAAATATGTCCGGCAAAGTGAAAGGGGTTCAGGCTGAAATAAAGAAAATAAACCCTCTTGCCACATATTCACCTTGTGCCTCACATTCCCTGAATCTTGTTGGTGTACAAGCAGCAGAGTCATGTTCTGAGGTGTCCACGTTTTTTGACTGTATAAACCGCTTATATAATCTCTTTAGTGCAAGTCCAGAGCGGTGGGCAATCCTTAAAAGTCAGACTGGCTGCTCCCTTCAACGCTTGTCAGAAACCAGAGGGAGTGCTCGCATAGCTGCAGTTAAACCTGTTCCAAACCACTTGCCATCAATTATAGAAGCTCTGGACACCATCCTTGCTAGGTGCAGTTTAACAAATGAAGCTAGGTCAGAGGCCAGTGGTCTAAAACACTACTTCCTGTCCTTCAAAGCCATAGTTCTTCTCACTGTATGGAAGAAAATCCTGCAGTCCATTGAAGACAGAAATCTAATTCTGCAATCAGGGAAAATTTCAATGGAAGTTGAAATAGGCAACATACAGGCACTGAAAGAAGAGATGGAAGTTTTGCGTAACTCATGGGATAAACTCTTTCAAGAAGCCTCCCTCATTGCAGAAGCTATGGATGTACCGAGGGGATTTCCTGTCAGCCACAAGAGAAGGAGAAAGCGGTTTGCAGACGAGAGTCATAGTTCAGAGGATGCCAACCAACAGGAAACAGAAGAAATTCTGTTTCGGAACAACATGTTCTTTGTGACATTGGATAATATAATCTCTGCCTTGGATACCCGCTTCCAAACAACTGCAAAGATATATGAAGAGTTTTCTGCAATTTTAAAGTTAAAAGACATAGAAGATGATCAGATTCACCCGGCTTGCCAGTCATTAGTGAGCAAATATACAGAGGATCTTACAGAAGGCTTTGAGCATGAAGTGAGGCATCTTAAGTCTGTGTATAATGCCACATTTGAAGACTGTCAGTCTCCTCTCGACCTGCTGAATTCAATCTACAGGATGCAGCTCCAGAGCATTTTTGGAGAAGTGTGCGTTGCAGTGCGCATCTTCTGCACTCTACCTGTCTCTGTTTCTGGTGCAGAAAGGGCTTTCAGCAAGTTGAAACTTGTCAAAAACTACCTCAGGTCTACCCAAACTCAAGAGAGGTTTAATGGCCTTGCCCGACTTTCAATTGAAAGCCAACTAAGCAGACAGCTGGACTTCAAAGACATCATAAGTGACTTTGCCAACTCTTTTTACCATTCTGATTATTGTTTCATGCATCAAATATATTAATAAAACGATGTGTAGTCCATCTGGATGGTGATGGGTGTTATTTATAACAATAATAGGCCTAATAATAATAATAATTTATGTTCTGGTGATGTATAAACCCATCTTTCACATCTAAGCATTTTGGTCTGATGTGAACAGGTGCTGATGGTGTGATGGATATTTCCTTTGGGCCTCTAACCATTTGAGCATCATTTAAACGCCACAGCCTAGTATTGTTGCTGGCCATGTCCATGCCTTTATTACCTCTTTTTCGGTCTCACTCCCCCAAAAAACTCCTGGGTTTGTGTGTGTGGGTTGGGGGGGTTGTTCACTATCACTGTCAACATAAATCCAAACTCTAGCTACAACCTGTCCACATACAAAACACGAGCATCAGTTACAACAAACGTTAGACACTTTATTTCCACTTTTCAAATATTTTCTTAATTTTTAAATGAAAATAAACGCCTTTCCGATCTGATATGTGATGGGAAAAGGAAGTACAAATACCGGTAGTTCAGCAAAAGGCGGATTCGAACCTCAGGTCAAATTGTGTCAAAACGTAGTGCCACGCACCTTACCCCTACACTATCACGACTGGCAAATACTGATGGTGTGTTCCCGGCTTTACAAAATGAACGCGCGCTTGGAATTGAAAAGTCTTAACGTTACTTGTGGCCTGATGGATGAACTTTCCCGCGCGTTAATCCTTTTTATATAATTATCTATCACACAACTGCAATTTATAGGCTCAGTGAATAGGTAAACACACTTCATGAACTCACAGGGCGAGCCTCAGCCGCGTGACATACATGAGACAGCCTGACACCTAACACAGCTGTCAATCAAACTCAAGCATTATGCAAAAACCATACACTGTAAAAAAAGTGCATTTTACTTATTTTAGTATTTGAGATGCTATACAAATTTTGTAATTACGTTAAAATAATTTAAACAACTGTTAACAAATATTATTATATTTGTATAATAAACTGGGGGCCTAGTCATCATAGTGGGCGGGCCTGTGCCCGTCAGGCCCGCCCACTGGCTACGCCCCTGCTGTATGTCCATGAAAAATTCATGAAATTGTTTCGAGTTACTAGCCTACACATTCCTGCATAAACACTCCCGATAAAATACTTGTTATTAAAGCATTAATTTTCACGAACCACTTTTAACAGAAAAGCAATAGGCTGCTGCATGTGTGGTTTAAACCACCGCTCACTTCAGCACTTCAGCAGACACGAGACCGCGCTTGTGTTAAGGTGCACAAGCCAGGCGTGTTCTCTGTAGTGTTAATTTCGTCAGACGAGGCGAGACTAAATATGTTTGTCAACGACCTTTTTTTCCATGACGAAGACTAGATGATGACGAGACTGCTTAAGACTAAATTAACAGGTATTATTGTTGACGAAAAAGGACGAGACACAAATTTTGCATAAAATAAAAACTAAGATAAAATCTCTCTTCATTTTCGTCTATAATCGTCTCTACTTTTTCATCATGAGATGAATATTCAGCTGTTCAAAATATTCCGAAAGAGTTTGCGCTGTTGCTCAAGTACAAGTCTACTTCAAGTCTCCTGTTGCTGCCAGCCTGTCATCTCGCGGTGGGCGCGCGCGGTCACGTGGTTCCCGGAGCGCTCAATACTTCTGTGTTAATATATTTGAATGGCTTAAGCCGCGTGAGTTACACACAGCTTCACTTTACAGGTGTTTGCAGCAATTTTTGGTAAACAGTACAGCATAGTGTGCATTGATTATTACGTCAGCCACATTTACTGTATAATTTTATTATGGCTAAATATGACTAAAACTAACAAGGACATTTGGCACAAGACTAAGACTAAATTAAAAATAGGTGACAAAATTAACACTAGTTCTCTGCGAGACGTTCTTCTAACCATAAGTATCTATGGTTCTAATAACGTGCTGGTCTAACAGAACAATCACTGACAGACGCGTGTGATCAGTTCTGTGTTCTTGCTCCACTTCATCTGCCAGTAAACCCATCGCTCTAATAGCTCTGCTGCCGCCATGCTTCCAACACCTGGCCCCGCCTTGATGTGATGATTGACAGGGGCGGGGCGGAGACTTGATCGGCTCGGATTGCATTTTCAATTCCACATTGAATTTTGCTACATTCATTGCGGGACATATAATGAAAATGCAATCGTAAGTATCTTAACTGTGAGTGTAAGTGCAATTAAGAAAAATAATATTTAAATGATCATTTTGCTACAATTTTTGTTAAACACATCTAATCATTTCTGTAATACATTTTCATTTTGCAACTTATAAAGCGTTAAAATATATTTTAAAATTATATGTTAAAACTAGTGTATGAAATAGCAAATGTAAATTATATTATTCAATTTGAATGATCATTTTGCTCCAAATGTTGCACACATGGTATGTAAAATGTAAATTGAAATACTGAAATGCATTGCCATTTTACACATTGCATTGCAAATTTAATTTTGCTACACATAAGCTTCCATACCTGTCACAGTGTATGTATATTTTGTCATGGATGTGCTTTTGTTCTATTTTCATTTTGGTGTTTGAAACTTATACAGTGGGGAGAACAAGTATTTGATAGACTGCCGATTTTGCAGGTTTTCCTACATACAAAGCGTGTAGAAGTCTGTAATTTGTATCATAGGTACTCTTCAACTGTGAGTGACGGAATCTACATTTACATTTACATTTACATTTATGCATTTGGCAGACGCTTTTATCCAAAGCGACTTACATTGCATTCAAGGTACACATTTTACATTTTGTCAGTTATTGCTTTCCCTGGGAATCGAACCCATGACATTGGCGTTGCTAGCGCCACACTCTACTATTTTAACTACAGGAGAGCCTGTAAAACAAAAATAATTTTTTGGACGGTCAATCTCCCTCGGTCTGGGGCACCATGCAAGATATCACCTTGTTGGGCATCAAATATCATGAGGAAGATGAGGGATCAGCCCAGAACTACACAGCACGACCTGGTCAATGACCTGAAGAGAACTGGGACCACAGTCTCAAAGAAAACCATTAGTAACACTACGCCGTCATGGATTCAAATCCTGCAGCGCACGCAAGGTCCCCTGCTCAGGTCCAGTCCTGTCTGAAGTTTGCCAATGACCATCTGGATGATCCAGAGGAGGAATGGGATAAGGTCATGTGGTCTGATGACACAAAAAAAGAGCTTTTTGGTCTAAACTCCACTCGCCGTGTTTGGTGGAAGAAGAAGGACGAGTACAACCCCAAGACCATCATCCCAACCGTGAAGCATGGAAGTGGAAACATCATTCTTTGGGATGCTTTTCTGCAAAGGGGACAGGACGACTGCACCGTATTGAGGGGAGAATGGATGGGGCCATGTATCGCGAGATCTTGGCCAACAACCTCCTTCCCTCAGTAAGAGCATTGAAGATGGGTCGTGGCTGGGTCTTCCAGCATGACAACGACCCGAAACTCACAGCCAGGGCAACTAAGGAGTGGCTCCGTAAGAAGCATCTCAAGGTCCTGGAGTGGCCTAGCCAGTCTCCAGACCAGAACCCAATAGAAAATCTTTGGAGGGAGCTGAAAGTCCGTATTGCCCAGCGACAGCCCCTGAAATCTGAAGGATCTGGAGAAGGTCTATATGGAGGAGTGGGCCAGAATCACTGCTGCAGTGTGTGCAAACCTGCTCAAGAACTACAGGAAAGTAGTTTGACCTCTGTAACTGCAAACAAAGGTTTCTGTACCAAATATTAAGTTTTGCTTTTCTGATGTATCAAATACTTACGTATGTCATAAAATGCAAGTTAATAACTTAAAAATCAATGTGATTTTCTGGACTTTTGTTTTAGATTCCGTCACTCACAGTTGAAGAGTACCTATGATAAAAATTACAGACTTCTACATGCTTTGTAAGTGGGTAAAGCTGCAAAATCGGAAACGTATCAAATACTTGTTCTCCCCACTGTAAATACATTCTTGCACTTACTGTTTACATTTTTCCTAAAACATCTATGCATTTGTTATATGCATGTTGTTTAGTCAGATGCTTGTAAAATGAGGTATATTACATGAAAAAAAAAAAAAAAAAACATTTGGACCAGAAACTGTATAAATAAGTTTTGTCTGCATGTGAGGAATCCCTCCTTTAGTGGCTTATTTTATTTTCTGTTTTAATAAAATGTCAATAGAGAAAAGATAAATAAATATATATTTTTTTGTTTTTCCACAGACAGCTAGGACTGCAGGCAACAGCATCAGAAACGTTGCAGACATGTCTACTAGGAGGTTAGAAGTTCATCCTTTTGAGAATTGCATAAATGCTTGCAGTGACAGTAACATTTTTAAAAAGTATCAAAGTATTTCCTTTTTACTTAATTGATTACTTTGTTCAATCATATGTACTTTATCAGAATATTTTCATTTTGGAAAACTTACTTTCCCATTCAGTCAGTCACTTTCTACGCCACATCAGAGACCAACAAATAGGAATCTCGCCAGAGAAGCCAATCTACTTTGAATGTAATTAAAGGAGCCAATGCAATTGGCATGCAATGATTGCAGCGGCTGCTCTGCCTCGCAGCACGGGCATAAATGAGCAGCAGCTTGTTGCATAATCAAGCTTTCACTTCGAAGCCGTGTGGTCAATGTTTTTTCCTGCTCACTACAAAGCGCGTGAGTATGAGTCAACTCTGCAGTTTAAAGGGATAGTTCACCCAAAAATGAAAATTCTGTCATCATTTACTCACCCTCAAGTTGTTCCAAACCTGTATGAGTTCCCTTTCGTTCAGTCACTACGACGTACGTTAGTGACTAACGAATGGGGGTTTCGCTTAGAAGCCTATCATCTTCAAGCATATAGAAAACGCCCAATGGCGTGCCAATGCCATGGGGCATGCGGAATTGGCATCCGTAAATCCGCCTCACCGCGTGAGTATATAAGGAAGTACGAGGCAATATCGCATTATGTTTCTGCTTTCGGAGCCAAGAGTACCTCTCTTCACTCCTACAGCCTTCTGAGTTTCGTCAGCTTCTTCGAGACGAGCAGCCTTCCAGTCGGTGTTGGTGTTACGGCGCGTTCCAGCGAGCACATACTTCCTGTCTGCGTGATCTGCGCTGAGGTCGTCTGACAGCTGAAAGGTTTTCCTCTCACAAAAGAGCTTGCACGTGACGCGTCCTTTTCAGGATGTCTCGTCCGTGAACTTCTGGGTGCGGTGCATTTCTCTCGTCTTCTGATGGGCACGAGCGCTGTGTGACGTGTTTGGGCTTTCAGCACGCTCAGGCAGCGCTTGTGGATGACTCATGTTCCCACTGCGGGAACACACCATCTCGGTGTTACGATCAAGACTCCGTGAGCTTCGCGCTGATGCCGGAGCGAGAGTCCCCTCTGCCACACCCCAATCTGCGATCTCCACGAGAGGTCGCACTTTGGCTGGTGGCCAGGGTGATCTGAGGGTGATGGTGTGGAATGATGCGCCGACGCTCATGCCTCGGCCCACACCCCACTCTCAAGCACCTGACCCGCCCTGTGTTCAGGCGTCTACATCGGGCGTGGCTCATGCTGTCCCGACTGTGGCGTTTGGCGCGGCGGAGGATGAAGAAATGTCCATCGCCGCATCACAAGGTGGGCTGGAGTCATCCGAGGATGATGATTCGGCTGTGCTGCCGCCTTCGGGCATTGTGACATTGTCCGAGTCAGACCCGGAATTGACAGCCATGCTATCTCGGGCCGCCGCTGCGCTTGGGTTGGAGTGGAACCCTCCGCCCCGACCTGAGCGTTCGCGGTTGGATTATTGGTTTTTGGGGGAACCTCCGGACACCCGTCCGTCCGTTCCTCCAATTTCTTTCTTCCCCGAGGTGCATGAAGAGATCGCACGGTCCTGGAAGAACCCTTTGTCTTCCCGCGACCGTTTGGCGACCTCTTCCGTCTTCTCCACCCTCGATGGGGCTGTGGCCAAAGGGTACACTGGGGTCCCCCCGGTTGAATGCTCTGTTGCGATGCAACTGTGTCCGCAGAGTGCTTCGACCTGGCGCGGCGATCCTAAGCATCCCTCCAAAGCCTGTAGGTTTTCGTCATCCCTGGTGGCGAAGTCCTATAGAGCTGCGGGGCAGGCTGCAGCTTCTCTGCATGCCATGGCAACTCTTCAGGCCTACCAGGCCAAGTTGCTGTGCGACATGCACGAGGGAGGAGCTGACCCAGGACTCGTCAATGAGTTGCGTGCTGCCACCGACCTCGCTCTCCGGGCGACGAAGGTGAACGCACGCTCCCTGGGGCGGGTGATGTCCACTAGTGTGGTCCAGGAGCGACACCTATGGCTCACCCTCGCGGATATCCGTGACACCGAGTGAACACGCCCAACAGTTCTCGACCGCTCAGAAGCAGACTGAGGCCATAAGACACATACTGCCCCGGCGGTCCGCTGCTGCCTCCATCCAGCCGCCCGCGCAGTTGCCTCAGCCTGCTCACCGCCGAGGACGCCCTCCTGCGGTTCCCTCAACCTCTGCGCCACCCAAGCAGCAGCCTCCACCCGGGCCGCGCAAAGGTAGCCGCAGGAAGGCGCCCCAGTCCGTTCCAGCCCCGCAGCCCGCGAAAAAACGCCAGGCCAAGCGGCGCTCGTGACACGGACAGCTCAGGGATGGGCAGTTCTTTCCAGGAGACGGTAGCAGGACCGCTCCTTCCCCGGGTGGAGGGCCGGGGGAGAATCTTTTGTTCAGCTGCTGGCCCCCGGGTCAGCAGTACCCCATTGTGGTTAAAGAAAGAACTGACACTCCCATCCCTGAGCAGCCAGAGACCGGTGATGACGGTGCGCGCCACCATCGGGTCCCGCCACTCGCATCCCTCTCTGTCGCCAGCCTCCCCTCAGAGCAGACCCCAGTGGAACGTGCGTCCTTCCCTGGTCTCCTCTGTCGGGACGCAGCCGTTAAGCCTCCCTTGTCCGGGCCGGTAACGCTGCCTCGCTGCCCCACCCTGGGTACCCCAATGCTCCGAATGACCCCGTTGGTGCAGTACCTGGAAGCCTGGCTTCAGCTTCCGGGGCTGTCCCACTGGGTCGCGCGGACCATCAGGCTCGGCTACGTTATTCAGTTCGCGCAGGCTCCTCCCCGTTTCAGGGGTGTCCGCTATACCGAGATCGGGGCCAACGCCCCCGTCATGCGTGCGGAGATTGCCACCCTGCTGGCGAAGGGTGCGATCGAGCCTGTCCCTCCAGCCGAAATGAAGTCGGGGTTCTACAGCCCCTACTTCATTTTACCCTAGAAAACCGGTGGGTTACGGCCAATCCTGGACCTTCGCATCTTGAACCGAACCCTCCACAGGCTTCCGTTCAAGATGTTGACTGCGAAACGCCTTTTCGAATGCATTCGTCCGGACGATTGGTTTGCAGCGATCGACCTGTAGGACGCCTACTTCCATGTCTCCATCCTTCCTCGACACAGACCATTCCTGCGGTTTGCTTTCGAGGGGCGGGCATATCAGTATGCGGTCCTCCCATCAGTACGATGTCTCTGTCCCCTCGCATCTTTACGAAGATTGCTGAGGCAGCCCTTGCGCCCCTTCGGCAGCACGGGGTTCGCATCCTGAATTACCTCGACGACTGGCTCATACTGGGCCACTCTCGGGAGCAGGTTTGCGTACACCGAGATCGGGTGCTCCATCATCTAGCCTGTCTGGGCCTTCGGGTCAACTGGGAGAAGAGCAAACTCTGCCCAGCGCAGATCTCTTTTCTCGGTATGGACATCGACTCGGTCGCCATGTGCGCGCAGCTTTCGAGCGAGCGCGCGCAGTCTCTGCTGACATGCCTCCGTCAAATCGAGAGCAAGAGTGAAAAACTGTTTCAGAGGCTCCTGGGGCATATGGCATCTGCAGCCGCAGTGACGCCGCTCGGATTGCTTCATATGAGACCGCTTCAGCATTGGCTTCGCGATCGAGTCCCGAGGTGGGCATGGCTGTCTGGCACACTCCGGGTACAAGTGACTCGGGCCTGCTTACAGACACTCACCCCGTGGTCGAACCTCAGTTTTCTACGGGCCGGTGTGCCCTTAGAACGAGTTTCCAGGCATGTTGTCGTATCGACGGATGCCTCTGCCACGGGTTGGGGTCAGGACAGGACCCCAGCATCTCCTGCATGTCAATTGCCTCGAGTTACTGGCAGTACAGTTCGCCCTGCATCACTTCCGGGCGTTGCTGAAGGGTCAACATGTGCTTGTCAGGACAGACAACACGGCCGTAGTAGCGTACATCAACCACCAGGGCGGTCTACGTTCCCGCCGTATGTCTCAACTCGCCCGCCACCTCGTTTAATGGAGTCAGAAGCGCCTGAGGTCCCTTCGTGCTGTCCATATTCCAGGAGCCCTGAACCGTGCAGCCGACGAGCTCTCACGGCTTCAGCCACTCCCGGGAGAATGGAGACTCCATCCCCAGACGGTCCAGCTGATTGGGAACAGTTTGGGGACGCGCAGATAGATCTGTTTGCCTCCCACGACTCTTCCAACTACAGCCTGTTCTATTCCCTGACCGAGGGCACGCTCGGCACGGATGCACTGACGCACAGCTGGCCGCGGGGCCTACGCAAATATGCGTTCCCCCCAGTGAGCCTACTCACACAGCTCCTGTGCAAGATCAGGGAGTACAAAGATCAGGTCCTTCTGGTCGCCCCGTACTGGCATGGCCGGACCTGGTTCCCCGAACTCATACTCCTTGCGACAGCCCCTCCCTGGCCTATTCCTCTGAGACCGGACCTCCTCACTCAGAGATGGGGCACCCTATGGCACCCACGTCCCGATCTTGGAACCTCCACGTGTGGCTCCTGGATAGGACGCGGCAGGTTTGAGTTGTCTATCACCCCCGGTGGTCGCCACCATCACTTCCGCTAGGGCAGAGTCCACTTGGCATGCCTATGCGTTGAAGTGGAACCTCTTCGTCACCTGGTGCTCTTCCCGCCAAGAAGACCCCTGGAAATGCCCGATCGGGTCCGTGCTATCGTTCCTCCAAGAGGGGTTGGAGCGAAGGCTGTCTCCCTCCACCCTTAAAGTTTATGTGGCCGCAATATCTGCCTACCACGATCTCTTGGGGGACAAAAAGGTAAGTCAGCACGACCTGATCATCAGGTTCCTGAGGGGGGTGAGGAGACTGAATCCTCCTCGCTCTCCTCTCATACCCTCTTGGGACCTCGCAGTAGTTCTAAGTGCTCTGCAGAGGCCTCCCTTTGAGCCTTTGCGGTCGGTTGATATTAAGTTTCTGTCAATGAAGACAGCTCTGCTGACCGCATTGGCCTCTCTTAAGAGGGTCGGGGACCTGCAGGCATTTTCGGTTGACGAAGCGTGCCTGGAGTTCGGGCTGGCTAACTCTCACGTGATCCTGAGACCCCGGCCTGGATATGTGCCCAAGGTTCCGAACCCTCCGTTCAAAGACCAGGTGGTGAACCTGCAAGCGCTGCCTTTGGAGGAGGCAGACCCAGCCTTGGCACTGCTCTGTCCAGTACGCGCCCTTCGCGCTTACGTAGACAGCACGCGATGTTTCAGGACCTCAGACCAGCTCTTTGTCTGTTATAGTGGAGAGCGTAAGGGAAGTGCTCTCTCAAAGCAAAGGCTGTCTCACTGGATAGTGGACACCATTGTTTTGGCTTACCAGCAGCAAGGTCGACCATGTCCCCTTGGGGTCAGGGCACACTCAGACATCTGCAGAGCTGCAGGCTGGGCGACACCGAACACATTCGCCAGATTCTATAATCTCCACTGATCCAGTGTCCAGTGTCCAGTACAATCTCCAGTGTCCGACCACTCCTCAAAATGTATCCCAATTTTTAATCCAAAACAACAACAAAAATAGGGAAAAAAACAAAAATCCTCCTTTGTTTGCATGAGTGTTTTGAGTTAGAGTAATCAATCATGTCCATTATCAATGAAATATCGATTCTAATCAGTATTCTGATGATCTCCCCTGCAGCTTATGCTCTTCCGCTGAAAATGAGCCCTCCCTTGACTCTCTCCTTCAATCACAGGCATTTGGGTGACTCGATATATCCAGGAAGTGCATTACAGGCTCGGCGAGGTGTCATTGTACCCATGGTTTTCATTGGATAAAGCCAGTCAATGCCTAGCCAATGCCTTGCCAGCAAAGTTTTGATGGATGGACGTAGTAACCAATCAAAAGGCATCATCTTGCGCAGTTTATGTAAACAGCATTGGTGAATACTACTTGTGCTTACGTTTCCATCCATACCGGTGCGCCTGTCAGTTTATGCACACACCTTAGTGAAGATTGTTTGAGGGTAAAATAACCTGTTGTAAACCACCGCTCACTTCAGCAGACACGAGACCGCGCTCGTGTTAAGGTGCACGAGCACCAGGCGTGTTCTCTGCGAGACGTTCTTCTAACCATAAGTATCTATGGTTCTAATAACGTGCTGGTCTAACAGAACAATCACTGACAGACGCGCGTGATCATTTCTGTGTTCTTGCTCCACTTCATCTGCCAGTAAACCCATCGCTCTAATAGCTCTGCTGCCGCCATGTTTTCAACACCTGGCCCGCCTTGATGTGATGATTGACAGGGCGGGGCGGAGACTTGATCGGCTCGGATTGCATTTTCAATTCCACATTGAATTTTGCTACATTCATTGCGGGACATATAATGAAAATGCAATCGCAAGTATCTTAACTGTGAGTGTAAGTGCAATTAAGAAAAATAACATTTAAATGATCATTTTGCTACAATTTTTGTTAAACACATCTAATCATTTCTGTAATACATTTTCATTTTGCAACTTAGAAAGCGTTAAAATCTATATTTAAATTATATGTTAGCAAATGTAAAACTTGTAAAACTAAAACTGTAAATTATATTATTCAAATTGAATGATCATTTTGCTCCAAATGTTATGGGAAATGTAAATTTAAATACTGAAATGCATTGCCATTTTACATATTGCATTGCAAATTGCTACACAAAGTCAAAGTCAAAGTCAAAGTCAGCTTTATTGTCGATTCTTCACATGTTCCAGACATACAAAGCAATCGAAATTACGTTTCCCTCCATCCCACAGTGAAGACAAGACATATAGGTTAAAAATAGACTAAAGTTAAAAAAATAAAAAATAATAAAAATAAAAAAAAAGAAAAAGAAAAAGAAACTAAAACTAGAGTTTAATGTTAATAGATAAATAGACATTTAAATTAGAATAAAATAAAAATAAGTCTGTAAGTGTCATGACAGTTTGTGTAAATGTGCAAATGTGTGGGGGGGGGGGGGGGGGGGGGTCATCTTCTTGACGGCCTGGTGGCTGAGGGGAGAGAGTTCAGCATCCTAACAGCCTGGTGGGTGAAGCTGTTGCTGAGTCTGGTGGTGCGGGAGTGGAGGCTCCTGTACCTCTTCCCAGATGGCAGGAGGCTGAACAGATTGTGAGCTGGATGACTTGTGTCGCTCACAATTGTGGTCGCTTTGCAGATGAGGCGGGTGGAGTAAATGTCATTCAGGGAGGGGAGTGGGGCACCAATGATCTTTCCGGCTGTGTTAACTATGCGCTGAAGAGCTTTCCTGTTGTATTCAGTGCAGCTCCCGCCCCACACAGTGATGGAGCTGGAAAGGATGCTCTCAATGGTGCCTCTGTAGAAAGTGCTCATGATGTGTGCTCATGATGTCATGATGTGCTACACGTAAGCTTCCAAACATTTCCTCCACTTCTGCATATATATATATATATATATATATATATATATATATAAAGATTCTAGTGTAGCAGATCGTCATCGATGTTTCAACAGTTAATGTTTACATTTGCTAGCAGCTTTCTACACTCACCCGGTATGTTCAAAACCAACATGTTTGATTTCAACGGGTGGCCCAGATGTGTCCATGAGCAAATCAGGAGGTTAAAGATTTGATCTGTAAACGCCTGACATTACCAGATAATCTAGGCCAAACATTGGAACCGACCATTGTCGTGAACATTTTTTCTCAGATTATTAGGAGGGGTACATCGGGGATAAATCGGCCTAAACTTCTGCAATCTGAGCCCGGTTTAAGTCTGAATGTTTTAAGCTCCACTTGTTCAAAAGTTTAAGCTTCATATATTATTCCACACCCCACAGCCTTATGTTCACTGCAACGGTCGTGATGTGATGTCACACTCTGCGGCGTCCTTTTTTCATATACATGAATTCAACACACCTATAACAAATATTCAACAAAAATTACCTACTTGACTTTACTGTAAAAATATGTGTGATTTGAATTCAGCAAAGAGGTAACGCCATGACGTATCAGTTTTCTACTGGTCACACATCTTCACTTGATGCAACATTATACAACATTATACAACATTAGGAAGATTAGACCCTTCCTATCTGAGCTGACCACACAACTCTTGGTCCAAGCTCTTGTTCTCTCCAGACTGGACTACTGTAATGCTCTTCTAGCGGGCCTTCCGGCATGCACTATCAAACCCTTGCAACTGATCCAGAATGCAGCGGCGAGGGTGATCTTTAACGAGCCTAAGAGAGCGCACGTCTCGCCTCTCTTCATCAGACTCCACTGGCTACCAATAGCCGCTCGCATCAAATTCAAGGCACTGGTACTCGCCTTCAAAGCAACCACTGGCTCTGCACCAATATACCTTAACTCGCTTGTTCAGACTTACACACCCTCCAGGAGTTTGCGTTTTGCCAGTGAACAACGCCTTGTGGTGCCATACCAGAGAGGCATGAAATCACTGTCACAGACCTTTTCCTGGACTGCCCCCACCTGGTGGAATGACCTGCCCATCTCAATTCGAGCAGCCGAGTCTGTAGCCATTTTCAAAAAACACCTAAAGACATGTCTCTTCCAGCAGCACCTGACCAATCAAGAATAGCACTTATCATTCTATTCATTTTTCTGTCTGTCTAATTTATAAAAAAAAAATAATAATTCCTGTGTGTTCTGTGTTAGATTAACTGAGACTTGTTACAGCACTTGCATACTGTAGCCTCTGACTGTTGTAGTTGCTTCTATTGCTCTCATTTGTAAGTCGCTTTGGATAAAAGCGTCTGCTAAATGTAAATGTAAATGTAAATGTGATGCAAATCGCAGTTTACTAAACTTAGAAATGCAGCAAAATGCGAAAAATTTGGCATTAGCTTGCATTTCCGTTCTGATGCATTCGCATGTGTTGGAATGTAAGTTAATGGAATGAAAAGAGTAGTGTGACTGCACCTTTATGAACAGGCATTCTAGGCACGTGACTAGGGGCCCAATTATATGATGAGAAATAATAGTCTGTGGGTTTTGCAAATATATAATGAATGAAACATAATAAAAGAGATAATAGATTCTCAAACTGTCGCTCAAATCTCATAACTCCACCAGCCTGAAGTGCCGCACACAGTTTGGACTGTCTCTGCTTGTTTTCAGTGCAAGGGTAAACTGTTTTTGAATAAGTACAGCATTTTCTTTTTTCAATAAACACTTTATATAAAGGCTAACAGGTTTAGGGTTAAAATTTATTTTTTCCTATGTTGCAATATGAGGTAAATATGGCCCTGGACATGGTGATGGAAAAATATGAGATGGGAGGGGGACAAAACATTTTTTTCAATGCTTTTGCTTTCGCTTGCAAAACTTTTGTGTTCTTTGTGAGTGAATGCAACGTTTCTTGGTGGAACGCAAAAGTTTTGCGAGGGAACACAGGTTCCCTTTCAGTCGGTCACGTTTGACGTACGTCGGAACTGACCAACGAATTGGGATCTGATTTCAGAGACCAATCTACTTCAAGTGTTTTAAAACGAGCCAACGAAGATTGGCATGCGATTCACGCATTCCACGCTCCGCCCCGCAGCGCAGGTATAAATAAGGAAGTGGAATGAATGAACATTGCTTTCTACTTCAGAGCTGAACAGTGAATGTTTCCTGTTTCTACGAAGAGTGTAAACGAGTCTCGTGAGAGGAATGACTGCTGCTTCCAGTGCGGGTGTGACGGCGCCTCTCAGCGGGTGGCCATTTCAACGGAGATCAAAGGGTTGGTTCGCTGGGCGTTTCCATTTTTTGAGTGCACACACAGGCTTGCACCTTTGTACTGTGTGGTGCCGCGGTCATCTCCCTGAGTGCTTCAGCACATAAAAAGAGCAGTTTTCCTTTCTAAAAGAGCAACACTGTTTGACCCTGCGTCTTTTTTAAGATGTCATTCAAACCGTGTGTTTCTGGATGCGGTTGTTTCCTGTCCCCATATAAACATGTGAGATTGTGTTCGTGGGTGATCCATGCTCTCTCAGGAGAGCATGGTCACATCAACGCATTGTTCGTCTCAAGCCTTCTCGTAAGGGCTTGAGCGTTCAGAGCGTCGTGTGCCGTCGGGTGCCGGCTGACAGCGGGGGTTGCCACGGCAACCCAGCGCATCACTCGGCGCTAGAGATGCGCGGTCGGGACTATGAAACCTCAAACGGGGTTGAGTCCCTTTGCCTATTCCCCGATCTAGTTTCTTTTCTTGCAGAAGCCAGAAAAGGGACTGTTTTCGGTTAATAAGCCTTGGTGACCTGAGGATTACAGTGGTGCTTCCCCACCGGGTACATCTCCGTGGGCCCCCACTCCTCTATTGCATCACAAGCATGTTGAGACTGTGTTTGTGGGTGGTTCATATTCTCTCATGAGGACATGACCACGTCGGTGCGGTGTTCGTCTTGCCTTTTCATAGGGCTTGAACGTTCAGCGCACCGTGTGCCGTCGAGTTTGACGGCCATGTTCACTGTCTCTCATGCCTGCTGGCAGCCTACAGATGGGATTGCTAGTCCTTTTAAAAAACAAGGGGACCTAGTGTTTCATTTGGGGCTCTGGCAGAGGACAGATGTCAATTGCTGCATCGGAGAGAGGGCTGTTATGCGCTGGAAATGATGATGCTGAGTTCCCACTATAATACTGTGTGTGCTTTTGCTGAATCAGATTCAGAGTTGACAGCCATGCTTTCCCGGGTGGCTGAGGCGTAGTGCAACGCGTAAAATCACCTTGCCTACCCCCGTGCCTTTTTCCCCGGATAGGCATTGGAAAAATTAGCAGTATGGTTTGGTGTCAAAATATGGAACACCAAAAGGGCCAAAATCTGTAAGAATTTTTCCCTCTCTCACTACCCTCTGTCCTGCATGCACGAAGGTAGTCCCGACCCAGGGGTTATGCAGGAACTGCACGCTCCCTGGGTCAGGCGATGTCCACACTAGTGGTCCAGGAACCTGGGGCTAAACCTGGCAGATATGCGTGAGTCCGACTAAGTTCGGTTCCTCAACGCCGCTGTCTGTCAGGCTGGCCTCTTCGGCGACGCCGTCGAGAACTCTGCCCAGCAGTTCTCTATGGCCCAGAAGCAGACAGAGGCAGTTTAAAAAAAAAAAAAAAAAAATCCTAATTCGAAAGGTGCCTCTACCTGCTTGTCGCCGAGGGCACCCCCCCTGTGACCGCCTCCGCCCCTGCGAAATCCCCAGCGGGATGCCGGACGTAAGGGAGGCACCCAACCCACTCAGGGCTTTGCTAGTCTACAAGCAAACGTAAGGGCAAGCGACCCTGAGACGGTCAGCCCAGGGAGAACAGGAGCTGCTCCGAGGGAATGGGTGTCCGCACCCCTCCCCCACCCCCCGGAGGAGGACCGGGGGGCCCCGACTGGTGTCATACTCTGCCGCTGGCTCTCCGGAGTCCAGTGGTACCCACATTTCAGAGCAGTTTCCTCTCTCCCTGGGCACCAAGAGGGCCAGGTTGGCAGTGTGCGACGCCCCCGGGCCTTGCCACTCCTTTCCTCCCCTCCCCTCGCCAGGGGGCAGCAGTGTGGGCTCCGAGAACGCCCACGGGCCTTCTCACCCACACTCTGCCCCACCCTGGATTACTCAGACAACGCTCCGGGCCGCCTCCGGGCCTCCCGAGTCGGGTCTGTCTATTCCGCCTCGCTGCCCCACCCCGGGTACGTCTGTGGTGCCGTTGTTCCCGCTTGTGCGGTCTCTGGGGGCTTGGCTACAGCTCCCCAGACCGTCTCGCTGGCTCATCCGTACCATCAGACTCGGCTACGTGATTCAGTTCGCTCACCGGCCTCCCAAGTACAAGGGCATCCTCTTCACCTCCGTGCGAAGCAGCGATGCTCAGGTCTTGTGGTCAGAGATCGATGTCCTACTGGCGAAGGACGCGGTCGAGCCGGTTCCTCCAGCCGATATGAAGATGGGGCTCTACAGCCCCTACTTCATTGTACCCAAGAAAGGTGGTGGGTTACAGCCAATCTTGGACCTGCGTATCCTGAATCGGGCCCTGCACAAGCTCCCGTTCCGGATGCTAACGCAGAAACGCATTTTCAAATGCATCCGTCCCCAAGATTGGTTCGCAGCGATCGACCTGAAGGATGCGTACTTTCATGTTCCTAAGCTTTGCGTTTGAGGGGAAGGCATATCAGTACAAAGTCCTGCCCTTCGGGCTGTCCCTGTCGCCTCGCGTCTTCACGAAAGTCGCAGAGGCAGCCATTGTTCCGCTCTGAGAACGCGGCGTTCGCTTCCTCAACTATCTCGACGACTGGCTCATGCTCGTCAGTCTCAGGAGCAGTTGTGCGAACACAGGGACATGGTGCTAAGTCACCTCAGCCTGTTGGGCCTTCGGGTCAGCCGAGAGAAGAGCAAACTCTGTCCCACACATTAGGATCTCTTATCTCGGTATGGAGCTGGATTCGGTCCCCCAGACTGCGCGCCTTACGGAAGAGTGGGTCCAGTCGGTGTTGAACTGAATTTATTCAAGAGCAGGACAGTGGTCCCACTGAAATCTTTTCAGAGGTTCCTGGGGCATATGGCATCTGCAGCCGCGGTGACGCCGCTCGGATTGCTTCATATGAGACCGCTTCAACACTGGCTCCATGGCTGAGTCCCGAGGTGGGCGTGGCAGAGCGGCCGGTACCGGGTCCCAGTGACTCCTTACTGCCGCCAAACCTTCAGCCCGTGGACCGATGCTTCGTTTCTCCGGGCAGGTGTGCCCTTAGAACAGGTGTCCAGGCATGCTGTGCTCTTCAAGGATACCTCCTCCACGGGCTGGGGGGTCACGTACAACGGGCATGCAGTTTCAGGTCTGTGGACGGGACCTCAATTGCATTGGCATATCAAATGCCTCGAGTTGTTAGCAGTACACTTGGCACTGCGCCGCCTCAAGGGGCCACTACGTGGCAAGCATGTACTGGTCCGTACGGACAGCACTGCAGCCGTTGCGTACATCAACCGCCAGGGTGGTCTACGCTCCGGTTGCATGTTCCAACTCGCCCGCCACCTCCTCCTTTGGAGTCAGAAGCATTTGAGGTCGCTTCGGGCCATTCATGTCCCAGGTGCGCTCAACCGGACAGCCGACGAGCTCTCACGGCAGCCTGCACCTCCGGGGGTGGCGACTCCATCCCCAGGTGGTCCAGCTGATATGGGACCTCTTCGGAGCCACACAGGTAGACCTGTTTGCCTCTGACTCGACCCATTGCCAGTGGTACTTTTCCCTGACCGGGGGCTCCCTCGGCACGGATGCACTGGTGCACAGCTGGCCCCGGGACCTGCGCAAACATGCGTTTCCCCCAGTGAGCCTTCTTGCACAGACCCTGTGCAAGGTCAGGGAGGACGAGGAGCAGGTCTTGTTAGTTGCGCCCTATTGGCCCAACCGGACCTGGTTCCCAGAACTAACTCTCCTCACAACAGCCCCTCCTTGGCCGATTCCCCTGAGGAGGGACCTTCTTTCTCAGGGACGGGGCACTCTATGGCACCCGCGTCCAGACCTCTGGAAACTCCATGTCTGGTCCCTGGACGGGACGCGGAGGTTCTAGGTGGTCTACCACAAGCTGTGGTGGACACCATCTCTTCTGCTAGAGCCCCCTCTACGAGGCGCCTCTATGCTTTGAAGTGGAACCTGTTCGTTGAATGGTGCTCTTCCCACTGGGAAGACCCCCGAAGGTGTTCGTTTAATGTCGTGCTTTCTTTCCTGCAAGATGGGTTGGAGCGAAGGCTGTCTCCCTCCACCCTCAAGGTGTACGTCGCAGCAATAGCGGCGTATCACGATACAGTTGAAGGTAAGTCCTTAGGAAAGCACAACCTAATCGTCAGGTTCCTCAGAGGTGCGAGGAGGCTAAATCCTCCTCGTCCAAACTCGTTAGCCTCTTGGGACTTGTCTCTAGTGCTCAGGGCACTTCAGAGCCCTCCCTTTGAGCCTTTGCAGTCTGTGGAGCTTGAAATCCTGTCAATGAAGACAGTGCTTCTGACTGCATTGGCTTCTATTAAGAGGGTAGGGGACCTGCATGCACTTTCGGTCAACGAATCGGGCCTAGAATTCGGGCCGGACAACTCTCACGTTGTCCTGAGACCCCGGCCTGGATATGTGCCCAAGGTTCCTACCACTCTCTTCCGGGACCAGGCAGTGAACCTGCAAGCGCTGCCTTTGGAGGAGGCAGACCCAGCCCTGGCTTTGTTATGTCCCGTCCGTGCTCTTCGCGCTTACGTTGACCGGACTCAAAGCTTTTGAACCTCAGAGCAACTCTTCGTCTGTTACGGAGGCCAGCAGAAGGGGAAGGCTGTCTCCAAGCAGAGGTTAGCCCACTGGATAGTGGATGCTATCGTCTTGGCTTACCAGTCCCAAGACGTGCCTTGCCCGTTCGGGTTGCGAGCACACTCTACAAGGAGTGTTGCTTCCTCCTGGGCGCTGGCTCAAGGTGCCTCACTGACAGATATATGTAGAGCTGCGGGCTGGGCGACACCTAACACGTTCGCTAGATTCTATAGCCTCCGTGTAGAGCCGGTATCTTCCCGCATCCTCGCCCCCAGGGGCCAGTAGCGCTAAGTGCCCATTCTAAGTGTCGGCTTGCAACGCCACTCCCGCCCTCTGGGCCGGATACGTGCATCTATTGTCTCCAGTTGTGTTCCCCGGGAACGGCTAACCCTGTCAAGCTCATCCCTGCGGTGCCAGCCGTTGCGGCCGTCTGACGCCAGGCCTGCACCTGTATGCTTGTGAAACGTGTGTGTAGGCTGGGTTCCATATGTAGTGGTTCCCTCACGGCAACCCCATATGTGTATTCTTCCACGGTACCTGCTACCCTACTTGGCTAGCCCCGTGTCTTTCTCTTGACAGAGCCCGCTCTGTCGTCTCTGTGCGTGTGCTTTCCCCCCTTGGAATCAGGCTGGAACCACCCCAGAGACTGCCATATGTTGCACTACCCTGCCAGGTTAGTCCTTATGTGTATTCCGCCACCATTCCTTCCCCTGAAGGACGTGGCTCCGCAGCGTACCATCTTCCGAGACGGGCACGCTTCCCAGCGTTATCCCACAGTCACACTGGGTGGGTCTTGCAGAAACAGCAGTGACTGACCTCCCTGCTTGGAGCCCTGACTTCCGTACCATCTAAGACGGTCCAGTGCGCTCAAGCAGGACGCTGAAAGGGCCAGCGCCCTGGCGTTTTGGTAGAGATGCCAATTCGTCGGTCAGTTCCGACGTACGCCGAACGTGACCGACTGAAAGGGAACGTCTCGGTCACGTGTGTAACCCTCGTTCCCTGAAGGAGGGAACGGAGACGTACGTCCCGTCGCCAGATGCTGTGCTTCCGCTAGGAGGCCGAGTCACGAGTTCGGCTCCTCAGCAGAAAAAACAAATGTTCATTCATTCCACTTCCTTATTTATACCCGCGCTGCAGGGCGGAGCGTGGAATGCGTGAATTGCATGCCAATCTTCGTTGGCTCGTTTTAAAACACTCGAAGTAGATTGGTCTCTGAAATCAGATCCCAATTCGACGGTCAGTTCCGACGTATGTCTCCGTTCCCTCCTTCAGGGAACGAGGGTTACATACGTAACCGAGACGTTTTGCAAAGCAAACTCAAAGTTTGAGTTGAGTTGAACTGTTAGATAGCATTTAAATCATCTTACTGTGCATGTTTAAAATGTAATAAAAATATAGGTGGGACAGGTAAAGCAAGGAACACACCAAACCGACGTCGACCAACTAGTAGCGACGAAAGCAGACTGTGCAGAGTCGACATCCGATGGCCAAGTAGCACATCTGTTCTGTGTCTGCGCAAGAGGAAATACCTTTCTGTATCAACTGGTGGCAGTAGTCTGTTTTCGTTATTCAAAGCGGGAAACCGGAGGAGCTACCCTGTATAGTATACCCTATCTAAACAAAGAACCTCATAATCTCGCTCACTACAGATGGTCACTTCTGTTTTTTCTTTTCTCGTGGACTGGTTTGCTAGCAGAACAGCCAACCAGAACGATCAGATGGCCCGACTGACCGACAAACATGTCGAATCGGCTGAAAAAATGCCGTCGAGGACCAACGTCAGCCAACGGTGCAGAACACACAGAGAAAACTCAGTTGGCCGATGCACGAAAACTGCCCGGCGGCTGACCGTCGGCTTGGTGTGTTCCAGGCTTAAGACATGTACCCACCCCTTTTTGCCAAAGTCGATTTTGTCCCCACCTTTTTTTGAAAGGCACTGAAAAATAGTATGGTCTTACAACCATGTGGTTCTTGATGCTGTTGATAAAATATAAAATGAACAGTAGCGCACCGTACAGTACGGTGCTGCCATAACACCACCACATAGGCTACACCGATACATACAAAATACAGGCATGCACTGTATGCACTACTGTTACGAAGCCCGCTTTCAAAGTGCTCGATGGGAAGGGGGCAAGCAAAATAAAAGGACACGCGAGACAAAAATACAATTGAACTATTTATTGATACCACTGCACTCACATGTCACCGTTTAGACAACTGGGGAAATTAATCGAAATCAACTGACACAAATACTCTTAAACAAACAAACCAAAACACAGACCAACAAGAATATCATCAAAAGAGACACAGATAAACACAGCTTGTCAGCTAACGTTACCGGCTTGACATCAAGATGCACACGAAGTTCGCGCAGCCCGTCATCCACAGCTAATAAGCTGCCATAGCTAATTTCACATAGATTGCTCACAACCCGGGAAACGTTCTAACAGCTGATGACATCAGCGGGGGGTAGCGCCTCTGGGGCGTTCTATCACTTCACATCAAAATTTGATTGGCTAATGACCCACGTCAGTCAAAGTTATGATCCAATGGAAAATGGCAGCTTCAGCAGAAGGCTAGCTATTCTACTCGTGCTGGTCCACAGAGCTTTGATGCGTTTAGATGATGAAAATACAGCTCAGCCTCACAAAAATAACCACATTCTTTCTGGAAATATAATTGTTCTGGAAATATAATTGTAATTGGCTGAAATAGACAGTAATTGAATTTAGACACGTTCAGACACACATTAATTTAATTATGAATATAAATTTTTGATTTTGTCAGGGCCAGCAGACAAGGCCCTGATGGCCCTGACAGCCCACCACTGAAAATAAAATATAAAATGACATAACATTTAAGCTATAGATGTTGCTTATTGTTGTAAACAGTGTTGGGGTAGTTACTCAAAAGAAGTAATTAGTTACTAGGTACTTCTGTAAATTGTAATGAGATTCCTTTACTAGTTACTACATTTGAAAAGGAACTTCACTACTTATTACTTATTTACTTTCCCGTTTCTTAATTTAGCGTGTAGATACATGGACAAACATCATAGCCCTATCATCACTTAGCCTGTCCGCATAGTGTTTATTGTATAAATGTCTACAAAATGGCATGCAAAACCATATGAAAGAACAATATCCCTGTCTGCACAAAGAAATATGCCTCATATAAAATCCACAAACAACAGGATAAAGGAGGCTATGATGGGGTCATTTTAAAATGGTGTCAACACACAAGTTTCAAAACACAGGCTTTGGGAAACATGAGAACAAAACTCTTCTCCTGAGAACAAAACCAGCTTTTTATTAGATTCATGGCGCAAAATAAATAAATAAATTAAATTAAATTAAGTGGTCAATGAAAAATATAAAAATAAAGGTCACTTTATCCCATAGAATTAAAACAGAAATGCACTTAAGCCCATAAAAAGGAAACTGAAAATGCAATTAATTAAATAAACTGAAAATTCCCGTCATCCCAAAAACATTATTTTCCCCCCCGGCTCGCTCTTCTCTGCCTCCTGGAGATGTGGCTGCCAGAGGCGGTAAGTTAACATACCAAATCACAAACTCGAACTAGGGACTCAAATGTTCTTTTGAGCTTCGATTCCAAGTCGGAATAACACTTGTCCAGGCAATGGGAAAATGTGTTCCTGCCGGATGTTGGCTTGCGTGTCGCCGGTATTTTATCTAGTTTTTTTCTAAACCTGTGTGATTCAATGGTCAACAGGGGAAGCATGTCTTCTACAATGAACGCTGCAACTAGCCCGTTCATTTCTTTTTGTACCTGCTGCGCTCCAAGACTTTTAGGCTGCTGAGTGACTGGCTCCTTCAAATGACCGGCGAGCAGGATCTTTCGGCACAAGTTTTGTATTGCCATGCTGGGCTGACAAATGCTTAGACAGGTCGCTCATCACACGACTTGGGTAACGCAGGAAAGCGTGTTCCTATAGTCTAGTAAAGTAGTGTAGTTACTGATATTTTTAGTGTAATGCTTTACTTTACTTCGTTACTCAAAAAAGTAATATTGTTACTGTAATCCGTTACTTTGTAACTCGTTACCCCAACACTGGTTACTGGAACTGTAAACTCAATTAAAACTACAAACGCAGTTGTACAAACCTCAAACTTTGAGGTCAACCTTTTCTTTGACAAATTGCATTATGATTTCTAGGATATTTGACTAGATTTTAGTGTCTAAGCAATTTAGAAAAACGTCTCGGTCTCGACGCAGGGTCTCGTTCCCTATCAGGGAACTAAGGTTACAGTCGTAACCGAGACGTTCCCTTTCAAGGGAACTCGCGCTGCGTCACCGCTCTGGGAACGAGAATACCCACGTCCCCATACGAGTCTGGATGCCCGCCTGTGACAGCTACGAGGCAAGCACCCGAGACCCCGGAGCAGCAGAAACATCTAGTTCATAGAACCTGACAAAAGTATGCAGCGAGGACCACCCCGCCGCATCACACACTTCCTGCAGGGAGGCCCCTGCCAAGAGAGCTTGAGAAGCAGCCATACTCCTAGTGGAGTGGGACCGAACAGCCAAAGGAGAGGGCTGTCCGGCCGCCACATAAGCCAGTGAGATAGCCTCGACTACCCACTTGCTCATCCTCTGCTTTGACACCGGACCCCCACGGGATGGAGGTCCGTAGCAAACAAACAACTGATCAGTTTTCCTCCACAGGGCAGCTCTGTGGACATAGGCATCTAAAGCGCGAACGGGACAAAGCAGAGTTAACTTTTCCTGGTCTGACGTCGTAAAGGGGGGAGGACAGAAGGCCTGGAGCACAATAGGTCTCACAGGATTAGTGAGGACCTTAGGAATATACCCGGGCCTCGGAGAGAGAAAGGCCTTAGCCATACCCGGGACAAACTCCAAGCACGAGGGTGCGACAGAGAGGGCTTGCAAGTCCCCAATTCTTTTAAGAGAAGAAATAGCAAGAAGAAAAATAGTTTTGAAAGTGAGAAACTTTTCAGAAACTTCCTCGAGCGGCTCGAAGGGAGCCTCGGAAAGGCCTTGAAGGACGATGGATAAGTCCCAGGCCGGCACCCTGGTGCGTGTCACAGGTCTCAGCCTCAAGGTTCCACGGAGGAAACGAGTTACTACCTCAGTTGAGAGACCGGAACTTATGAGCTGGGCCCCCTCAGAGGCCAAGCCCACAGTTTCCACAACTCCGGGCGGGGGTGAACAAAATCTCCGCCCGCCTGAGAGAGAAGGTCCCTCCTGAACGGGATCTCCAGGGGAGAGCCGTCGAGGAGAGACACCAGATCCGAGAACCATACCCGGCCCGACCAGAACGGGGCTACTAGCAGAAGACGGGCCCCGTCCCGGCGTACTCTCTCTAGAACTCCCGGAAGCAGAACGATCAGGGGGAAAGCGTACAGGGGCAGCCTCGGCCACTCCTGTACCATCGCATCCAGTCCGAGAGGAGCTGGAGGCGACAGGGAGAACCACAGATGACAATGAGAAATCTTGTGAGTGGCGAACAGGTCCACTTGGGCCCTGCCGAACTTCTCCCAAAGGAGTTCCACCACATCGGTGTGGAGTCTCCACTCCCCGGGCCTTGGCCCCTGCCTCGACAGGATGTCTGCTTCCACGTTCAACCGCCCAGGAATGTACATAGCCCTGACTGACAGCAATTCTCCCTGAGCCCAGAGGAGGATAAGGCGCGCCAGCTTGTATAAGCGACGGGACCTCAAACCCCCCTGATGGTTGACGTAGGAGACCACCGATGTGCTGTCTGTGCGCACAAGCACATGATGGCCCCTGAGATGCGGCAGGAAGTGCTTCAGAGCCTGAAACACCGCCAACATTTCCAGGCAATTTATGTGCCACGAACGCTGGTGCTCCTGCCTCAGACCCTGGGCCGAGCTCATGGTCGCCCCCCAGCCCGTTAGGGAGGCATCCGTGGTCAGAGACATGCGCTGACACAGTGCCCCCAGCGACGGGCCCTGGGTCAGGAACCTGGGGTCCTTCCACATAACCAAGGTGCGGAGACACCGCCGCGCTGCCTTGATTACGCGAAAGGGGTTCCCCCTCGGGGAAAAACCCTTGGTCTTGAGCCACCACTGTAACGGCCTCATGAACAGCAAGCCCGAAGGAATAACGTCGGACGCGGCTGCCATCAGACCCAACAGTCACTGAAACTGCTTTACAGTGAGCGGCTGGTCTAGCTTCACCCCTTTCACGGCTGAGAGGATCGACCCCATGCGAGGCTCCGACAGACGAGCCTGCATAGCGACCGAATCCCAACTCACCCCGAGATAAGTGATCTTCTGCACAGGAGAAAGAACACTCTTCTTGGAGTTGAGCCTCAGCCCCAACCTCCTCATATGCGCGAGAACAACATCTCGATGCTGAACCGCGAGACGCGCTGACTGTGCTAGTATCAGCCAGACGCCGATGTAATTGAGAATGCGGGTCCCCTGCAAACGCAAGGGGACCAGAGGAGCGTCCACACACTTCGTGAACGTGCGGGGTGAAAGGGCTAAACCGAAAGGAAGCACTCAATATTGGTACGCTTCTCCCCTGAAAGCGAACCTCAGGCACTTCCTGTGCTGCGGAAAGATGGAGATATGGAAATATGCATCTTTGAGATCTATCGTGACAAACCAGTCCTCGGACTTGATCTGAGACACGATCTGTTTGAGTGTCAGCATCCTGAACTTGAGCTTTGCCACGGCTCAGTTCAGGACGCGAAGATCCAAGATGGGGCGCAGCCCACCATCCTTCTTTGGCACTATGAAGTACCGGCTGTAAAAGCCTGACTCCCTTTCTGGGGGGGGGGGCCTCTATATAGCCCCCTTTTGCAGCAGAGTCTGTACTTCTAGAGTCATAACCAGAGCCTGCACTTGGTCCACCACAGTGGAGAGGACCCCGTTGAAGCTGGGAGGACGGCATCTGAACTGAATCGCGTACCCCAACTTTACGCATCGCAGGACCCAACGAGATATGTGAGGCAGATTTCCCCATTCTGACACAAAATCTACTAAGGGAACCAGCCCCTCGAGGCTGGCCTCTGATGTACTCTGCACCGCGAGTGCAATGCCCTGAAGCGGCGAACCGGCAGGGAACGACTGACTTGACAGCATGGTTTCCCTCCGAAGAGGGTGTGGGCCATCCTCGGATGACCCGCAGGGCCCCTCCGCGCCCCGGCACTCGGGCGGGGTTGGCGGACTGAACCCATGAGGGTACCGCGGACGCACGGGTACCATGTACAGCGGGAAGCACTGTGCGCCCGCGGAGGGGATCACACTCACTGTCCTAGGCCCAGAGGCGCCAGGACTTCTTTGACGCAGCCTTCATCGCCACAAAGACTGTCCTCAGATCAGCCCTGGGTTTAGAAAGCTGCACCCGTGAGCGCCGCGCACCCGATGACCCTTTCTGCGGGGGTGTACGAGTGGCGACACTCACTTTCTGCTGCGCCCTGCGTGGGGAGCTCGTACTCTGCGTCTGCTGCTCCCGCCCAACAGCAGACGAGACCTGGGGCTTACGGGGGTTTTCCGCTTCCAGGAACCTGTCGGTAACAGAAATGACAGCGTCACCGAACAGGCCCTCCGGAGACAGCGGCGCATCAAGCAAAATGCTCTTATCCCTTTCCTTGATATCCTTAAAACTGAGCCACAGATGCCTCTCCGTGGCCACCAGGGCTGCCATAGAACGACCGACGCATCGAGCCGTCTCCCTGGTAGCACGGAGAGCGAGATCAGCAGTCGATCGGAGTTCATTAATAATATCGACTCCGATCACGTGGCTCTCCCCCAGATCTCTTAGCAGATCAGCCTGGTATGCCTGCACAATAGACATTGTGTGCAGACACGCGGCGGCTTGACCTGCTGCCGAGTATGCTTTGCCCACAAAAGAGGATGTCACTTTAAGAGGTTTTGTGGGCAAAGTCGGAGCCTTTACGGTCGACGCAGACTCGGGTGACAGATGGCTCGCAAGCGTCTGTTCAACCCGAGGCAGCTGACCATAACCGTGTCTCTTACACCCCGCGATATTACTATAAACTGACGTTTGCGGGGTGAAAATGCGTGCAGACACGGGCCGCTTCCAAGACCTCGACACCTCGGTGTGGAGGTCCGGGAAAAATGGCAGACTCCTTCGAGGGGGCTGAACAGAGCGCGCAGGGAGAAAGCGCTCGTCGAGTCTGCTTTTTACGGCAGCTCGCTCATGTTGTTCATGTGGCCAGTCAAGGTGTAATCTGGCCACAGCTCTGCTCAGTACCTCCATGAGCTCCTCACTTGCAGGGGACTGAAGTGACGAGTCTTCACCCCCTGCATCGATGCTACAGACATCAACCTCCTCGGAGGAAGATAGCTGCAGCATCGCGGCCACTCCCCGGGCGGGAGACGCCGCAGAGCGGGCTCCCGAACCCAGAGAGGCAGCGCTGGATCTGGCGGGTGAAGGAAGAGATAAGGCGGGGCCCGTCTCTATCCCCTCTGCCTGATCCTTTTGCGAACCCCACGACATCAATCGCCACTGAGCCTCGGCAGCAGCGGGACCCATGCCGTGGGGAGCGCGAGCCGAGACGCCCTCCTCGAAGAGCGCCCGGCGGGATCGCAGCATGCAAAGAGGCAGCGCCTCACAATGCTCCCAGCCGGGCACCCTCGAGTGCCGACTGCGCGTGCTGCTCTCCCAAACAAACAACGCACATCAAGTGTGTATCCCCGCTCGTGATGTAGCATGAGCAGGGAGGAACACACTGTCTGTAACGCTGTTCGCTCGTCATAATATCTCTCTTACAATGTGCTTTTTGGTGTGAGTGAAACAAAACAGTCTGAACTCAGACACAACACAAAGACACTTTGGACAATAACACAGAGCGCTTGTTGAAGGCAACAGAAGCTAACGGCGTGTGTTTGCCGGTGTGCTTTATAGCTTCCGGGTCTATGACGTCACCCGCCTATGACGTTCCGTCTCTCTATTGGACTGATGACATACGTGCTTCACGACGCAATCACGCAGAGGCGTTCCCAGAGCGGTGACGCAGCGTGAGTTCCCTTGAAAGGGAACAACAATGTAACAATAATGTTAACAATGACCTGAATGTTTTTTCCGACATTGCAGATATTCAGCTCTGCAATACACTCCCATAATGAGAGGTAAGAACAGAGTTAATAAAATAAGACTACAATCAAATCTGTTTAATATGTATTAAAATGCTATAGGTTTCTTTTATCAGTACTCAAAACACTCTTCACTTACCAGATTGTCTTTTTCAAATAGAGTCTAAACCTGCAAGAAAATTGGTTCTTCTTGGAAAAACAGGAGATGGCAAAAGCAGCAGTGGAAATACAATTCTCAGTGAGAAAGTATTTACAACTGAATCTTCCCCTGAATCTATAACATCTAAATCTAAAACAGGAGTTGCAATGGTTGATGGAAGAACAGTCACAGTTATTGATACACCTGGAATCTTTGACACATGTCTTGATGATGAAGTCATCAAATCTGAGATCATTAGATCCATTATTGAATGTGCTCCAGCTCTTGATGCCCTAGTCATCGTTCTAAAAGTTGAAAGGTACACAAGACAGGAAATAGAGATTCTGGATACAATTGTTGAATATTGTGGAGAGGATACCTTTAAACATGCAGTGGTTTTATTCACTCATGGTGAAGATCTAGAGAGTGGTAAAACCATTGAGGAATTTGTGAAGAAGAGTCCAAAACTTCAGGAGCTTGTCAATAAATGTGGAGGCCGCTGTCATGTCATTGACAATAAACACTGGAATGACTGTCACTTAGGGAACAGGAGCAACAAGGATCATGTGAAACATCTGATGGAGACCATCGACGTGATGGTGCAAGAGAACGGCCACTACACCAATAAGCTGATGAAAACTGCAGAGGAAGACATTCAAGAGGAGATAAATAGTATGCTCACACCTAATTTGTCTCCAGAAGAGAAGCGAGAGGCAGCGAAGAAGATTGTTCATAAAAAATATCTCATTAGGTTTGCAGGAGTGGCTACAGGGACACTGATTGGTCCTTTTCTGGGCATTGGTGTCGCAGTGGCCTCTTTTGTGGCTTTACTGAGGGCAGCTAATTTGAAAAAAGTATTCCAAGGAATAGCTGCAACTGCAAATGCTAAAAGCACATTAGCAGATAAAACAGAAGTGGCAGCAGCAGCAGCAGCAGGAGCAGCAGCAGGAACAGTATCAGTATCTGCAGTGGCAGGAGTGGTGGAGGTAGTAGTAGGAGCAGGAGCAGCAGCGGAGGCAGGAGTTGCTGCAGGCGTCATATTAGGATTTGCGGCTCTCGCAGGAGCTGCTGGAGGAGGATACACTGGATACAAATCAACAGAAGAGGCTGATTCTGTGCTTGATGCCATTAAGATGTCAGCCAAAGCTAACTATGAAAATGCAAAAGAGGTCATTGGAAAGGCAGAACAACACCCTACTAATGTTTATAAAAAGCTTCAATAGAATTCCTTATTATGAATGAAATACAGCAAACTGCTGTTGTAAATTCACAATTTTCATTTATATTCTACAGAGCATATATTCATACAGAGCACCTGCAGCTGTACGGCTGTATGCACCATGTACGACTAAAAAACATTTCCTTGCGAAAATTTGAGATGTTATTGGCCCAGTTTCACAGACAAGGCTTAGATTAAGCCAGGATTAGGCATTAGTTCAATTAGGACATTTAGTAGCTTTTATAAACGTGTCTTAGTAAAAAAAAAAACATTACTGATGTGCATCTTGAGTCAAAACAATGACACTGACCTATTTTAATATATGTCTGTGCAAGTTTCTTTCAGTTCAGACAGCTCAAACATGCACTTTAGTCTGGGACTTAAGCCTTGTCAGCCGATTATGTCTTCCAATATAATTCTTTTGACTGAATCAGCAATGCTAATAATTAGTGAATTATCCATTCTTGTAAGTTTTTTTTTTTCTTCTCTCGCTCCAGTAAATTGGACAAGTGCATTTGCAATACAGTCGGAATCGATATGCATTCATTCAGATCGCTCTCTCACTGCATCATCTTTGATTCACTCAGTATAACCAATAGTGTAACAGCGCTGGATGAAATGGATATTCACCTACAAACAACTGGCACAAAAAAAGCTACTTTTTTTACAGATAAGTTTGGGAAAAATCACTTACAGTTGTGTATATACATAAGCAGCCATTCAAGGGGGTTTTTGTGTCCGGCCTAAGCTGTTTTTCCTTTGTTTTCCTATGTGAACATGCATTAGTCTTTTCCATGACATTGCTTTTCAGCTGTTATCCTGTTTTAAAACGTTTAAAATGTTATTAGAGTCACAGTGGACGTATCGTTTGGTCTGAAAACTCTCACTTATTATAATATTGTTACATGAATGCTAGATATAAAACTACTCCCAGAGCTAAATGTTTAATATAAGCAAATATTGAATTTTTGAAGTTATTTTAAAACAATGCAGACCATCAGATGACTAGAAATGCTCCCATTAGAATTAATGAAGCTCTGTGTATCAAGTGTCAAGACATTATTATGTTGCATTGCTCACTTTCCTTTTATTTTGTCTACATTGCAAGCAATGCAAAAAAAGTGATTGTAGAAGAGTGATTGGAGAAGAGTGATTGGTTCACATTGCATTGCTCAACAAACACATCTGTGATTGATTCAAATGTTCAACCACTGCAAAAATGAGCCCAATCTTGCGAAAATGCGTATAAATATAAGTGTGCAAAACTCTTCCACGACATTGCACACTCGTACTATGGATACGCATTCTCATGTGATTGTGCTGGCAAAAACACAATCATGTTCTGGACCTTTATAAGGAAACAGCCAAACGACCAAACCAACATAAAAGTTATAATAAATAGGCCTAAATTAAATGTTCAATGTTTAAAAAACCCAATCATTTATATTCATGTATTTCAGTGTTGTGATAAGCAATTCATTTTTAATTCAATTTGAAGCAGTGATTTGTTACGTGACAGTATCAAAGTTTCTTAAGGGTCAAGATCAAATTTGCTTCTCCTGCTCTGAACCAAGCCATCCCATAATATCCGTCACCACTGAAATGAATGCACGGCTCAGATAACTGTACATGTGTGTAAGACTGCGATAACATTATAAAGTAATTATTCCATCAACAATAAATCTCTCAATCAAGTGGCTGTGTCTATAGTATTATACACAACATTATAATATTATTTTCAAATACATTTTTATATTATTATTATTTAAAATGATTATCCGGCTAACTGAGTTAGCGTCGTACGAAGAATGGATGCCCGGAGTGAAGATAATCATCACAAATATCTAAATAGCTAAAAATCCAACAGTTAATTTGAACTAAAATATATTTTTAGTATACACACAAATTTTCTGTTTAAGATATGCATAATATTTTTATTTCAAACAACATATGTAAGGACACAAATACTCAGTATAAACTCAATATTATTCATAATTTCGACACAAGTTGGACATAATTAATCAGACAAATAGGAAAATATGTTTTCCCAGCATTCTTTGCCAAGTTATTTTGTGTACTTGTGTATTACTATAGGGGAGATGTGTTGCTGTTTAAGATGCATACTGTTTAATTTGAAAAGCAATAGTGCAGTGCTAGATGTTTTGCTAGTTACACATACAGTATGTGCTTTTAGTGGATTTTAGTTTGTTAAATTGTTTTTTTCAAATGATTTGAGTTACCTCAACTTCAGTTTATCAGTTGTATGGGTCATGGTATTAAAGGTGCCCTAGAATGAGTTGAAACATTATTTTAAATTGTTCTCTGATATCTACATAGAGGGTATGTGCCTTATTTAAGGGCAAAAATTCAATCCAGATGCGGTTTTACAGGTCCATTTATAACCCTAGAAATTATCCCTAGAATGAAATGCTCTGTTTTTGCCTTATTTGGAAGGGTCATGAATATTAATGTGGAGTTCTGTTCTGATGTTTATTTGATTTTACAATGATAGCTTCTTTACTTTGAGTCACAAACTCTAAACAGCGAACTGGGTAACGTTAGCGAGTAAATATGTTGTTTGTACAGTCAGTAAAGTTTTTTTTTAACAAATTGACTAGATGCCTTGTCAAATGACTATTGTTTCAACTGAAGTGGTGGAGAAGGTGACGTTAGCTAGAAGGATTGAGTGAGCTGCATCTAAACTAATGTAGTTAGCTCCTGAGTTATGTTGTTGATGAAATATAGGCGTATAATTCTATCCGACAAAAGGGATTGCCATATGTATCTATGATTGTATTTTGTAGATTTATATGACAACACTGGCAGGAAATAATATTAACCTTTGACATTTGTCATACTGTTATGTGTGCTACTGTCCTAGCATCTTGCGTAGATATTATTGTTAATGTTGTCTCACTAAGAAACTCTCAATTGAATCAGAAACTGTTTAGACAGTCAATAAGTGGATAAAATCACTACTTACTGCTTGCGGGAATATAGTTTGAATTGCCGCTTCTCCAGTATCAGACGCTGAACGATGTACTGTACTGAAATCTTGTTATTCAACTATGCCATGGTTAATAATATTTTTCATTCTAGGGCACCTTTAAATGTAGTTATTCAGATCTACTTTATACTTTTTACTTACACTTACTCAATTCATAAGGTATAATGTAAGCGATAAGGTTTAAAGATGATAGTTATGAAGAAATGATCATGTTGTAGTATTTAAAAGGCGGATGCTAACCGCTAATCCTAACTTTAGCTGTTTGGCTTAAATTGATTTGGCGTGTGCCTTTAATTACTAGTGACTGTTTAAGTTCATGTCTCAAACACATTTGTAATCTTTACTTTTTTGCATTGTGGATGAATAATTTATCTTCAATAAACTCTTTATTTTGATGGTGTCTCTCTGTTTCTACTGGACCAAACCGTCCATCTCTAACATGCTCTATAAGGTCAAAATGTTCTCAAATTAAACAGAGCAATAATCACAACTCTATAAACCACAGCAGTAAGTCAGTACGGTGACATGAGGACATCTGTTGAAATGACGCTGTTATCAAGCTCATTTGATCAAACAAGAAAGACAAATCAACTGACAACACAAACGGATAAGAAATAAGAAAAACGGAACAATATCAATTTACAAACTTAAATAGGGAACAATAATATGCATATGAAAATAGACACAAATTACTTGTAATTAAATAATCTACACTTGTTTATATAAGCCTATGGTTCATGTGTAAAAAAAACCTGCATATTTAGTACCCCAAACAAAAACATAATCTTTAAACACTTAAGGGGTGTTGCAAGGAGGAAAAAGATAAAAATAAATAAACAAACAATAAAATAGATAAATAAAAAGAAGCATGTACACAATCTTAGAAGGAAAGAGACTCATACATGACTTCATACAATTCACCAAGGGATTGGTTACCTTTGGATAAGTATTTTATGGATGCTAAATCATTTGGTAACACTTTACTTGACGGGGTGTGCGTAAGACTGACACCTTCATAATCATGGCATGACACGTCATGAATATGAAGGAGTTTGTATGCATGTTTATGACAACTGTCATTAAGTGTCTTTCGCTCAATTATGTCATTTTTTTAATGCAAAGATGACATTATTTGAGATGTCTTTGTTATGACAACTTGATATAAGCCAATACATCATAACCTGTCAGTAGGAATGCTCCGATCAGGATTTTTGCAGCCGATACGAGTACCGATTTCTTGTTATGGTGATCGGCCGATCCTGATTCCAATGCTTCACTGATTTGTAAGCTCTCTGATCACTGTTAACCTTTTTTTCAGATTAAAAAAAAAAAAAAAGATGTTGCCTTTATTATATTTTTGTAACATTTTTATGGTAATTATTATGTAATGTAACTATTGTTTTAACAGGGTACTAAATAATCACAAATTGTTCATTATACAGTGAACATTTTCATATGCCTTTAAAACACTATGCATATCAGGATACTTAATAGGGCTAAGTGATATGGCCAAAAAAAAAAAAAGATATATATATATGCAACAATACAGTTAATCCACAGTTCAATATAGGGCTGTCACGATATTAGATTTTTCACACCACGGTTATTGTGGCCAAATGTCACGGTTCATGAATCCGCTGTCTCATTTCTGTTATGTGTGTGTGCGTGTGTCTGTGTGTGGGTGTGGTTACTCATTGTGTTCGTGATTGTCGCCAGCTGTGTTCAATCCCCGTTTCCTTTATATGTTCAGTAATTCCCATCTCATGTTGTCAGATCGTTTGTGGCTTCCCCGGTGTTGTGTCATCCTGGTTCCCGTGTCTGCTCTCTCTTCTCCTCGTGTGTGGATCTTCGTGGACCCGCTTCTGTTGTCTTTCACGCTGTCTAGATGGTTTATTGTTCCTGGTTCCTGAGCACGCCGATCACCACGCACCTTCACCGGGTTGCCCACTGAAGTCCCTGCGTCATTTCTCCAGTTCTGAGTGTTTGTGTCACGACCTGTGTTACATTCATCG
Source organism: Gobio occitaniae (assembly GCA_033150135.1). Classification (NCBI taxonomy): domain Eukaryota; kingdom Metazoa; phylum Chordata; class Actinopteri; order Cypriniformes; family Gobionidae; genus Gobio; species Gobio occitaniae. Next base: position 64,836 of record JARQWZ010000961.1, read on the forward strand.
TCATCATTAAACCATCTTTTACTTGCAATTGTAGCCGTCTGTGTTTCAGCACACCAAAAAATTCACAATATCGATATATCGCGATATCTATAGAAACCTTGGGGGAAAAAGTTATCAAATGAATTGGTAACACTTTACAATAAGGTTGTATTAGTTAACATTAGTTAATGCATTAGTTAACGAACTAACCATGAACAACACCTCTGTTCAGCATTAGTTCATCTTCTTTGTTAACGTTAATATAGAGCTGTTCATGGTTTGTTCATGTTAGTTCACAGTTAACTGTTAAGCATTAACTAATGTTAGCAAGATTTTAATAATGCATTAGTAAATGTTGAAATTAACATTAACAAAGATTAAATATAGGATTTAATAAATGGGGGGACCAAGAGAACTAGTGAGGGGGGGCCTATGGGAAATCAGAAAATTAAACTGGAAATAAATAATATAAAATAAAAAAAGACACCACACAGTTTTGTTCTAATACATACAAATAAAATAAATTCCGTTTAAAAAACCAAGTACTGAGTACATATGCATGACTATACTTTTCAGAGAGCCAACATTTCTGGAATTTAAATCCCCCTTTTTATCAATTTTGATGTAATATTACAATTTTCTGAGATTTTGAATTTGTGGGTTTCATAAGCCATAATCAAAATTATAACAAATAAAGGCTTGAAAATCTCTCACTTTGCATGTAATGAATCCATATAATAAATTAGTTTCACCTGTTAAAGGTCCAATATGTAGGAATTTTGTAATAAAATATTCCCAAATCACTTGAACAGTGTTATATATTTCCTGCAGTTGTGTACTTACAATATCCCAAAAGTCCCCAAAGATCTTTAATTTCAGAGAAATTTTAAATTATTGTCCATCCCGGAAATTTTTTTCACTTGTCGCCTGTCACAGACGGGATGTTCTCCCTGGTTTCCGCTGTATAGTAACCAGAGCCCTCTGATTGTAACCAAGGCGACAGACGTGGACAACTGTGTAGTTCGAAATGTCTATCTGCACGCTTGTTGTTTCGTTCAAACATTATGGACCATGGCAAGCAGACTTTAGATTAAAAAAAAGGAGAACTAAAACGTGGATCAACATCAGCGCGGTGTTTGAGATGTCGAGAGCTCTGTGTCCGAGACTAACTTCCACTTGACGCTGCTCTTACATGTAATGTATTAGACAGGTAAATGTACGTAAAACTAATCACTGTTATATAGTTTACATAACGAAATGTTAGAATAGGATCTGTATGTTATTCTAATGTTGAAATTGCTGCTAGTCTCATACAGACAAACTAACACTTCTTTTCAAATACATTATAACATTATAACTTGCAATACACTAGTTTAGTTTGATCGTGTAACAGCGCTGCAAGTTCCATTCGTCTAATAAACGGACCTGTGAGTAATTCAACACTTCCGTGTATTTCGGTAGAATTGTAAATATTCCTTTATATTTGCAGGACTCGCGTCGCGTGTGTTTTGTAAGAGGTTAGCAACCCCTAGCGGCGAAGAAATTTACATATTGGACCTTTAAGTTGAATTCCTAAAATTAATTGACTTTTCCACTATTCTAATTTGAGAAGCACCTGTATAAACATGAAAAATGCAGTTACCTTTTACCACAGAGTAAAGAACGGTATCCTGGAAGGCTTTTTTGTCACTGCGACCCCGCCCCTTCATGTTGAAAGCAGCCATTAGGCTGTTGGTGAAAAGCCTGAGAAAACATGGAGAATATCATATAGTGAGGTCAACATTCTACAAATATTCCTTTATGCTTGCATTATTCCTCATGAATCATCTCTTTCTGCATTTATGCTTTTCTACGTGCTTATGCTTTTCTACGTGCAAACAGAGCAGGCAATGAGTAAAAATTTAACTGCATAATTACATTCTATATTCTGAGCATGTGACAGTTGTTTAATACCTGTCCATTACTTTATGGACGCAGTCTTTGTTATTCCTCCATCCCACCTTTGAGAGCTGGGACACCTGTACATGACACATGAAAAGCCACTCAATACATTATGAATAAACCAATGGGGTTGTAAATATACTGATTGTTGCCAGATTGAGCTTAAATGGGAACTAGTCATGTTGACTTATCCATACAATAACACATCCTATAAAGCTGTGTGCATGTTACCAGATGCTGCGAAAAGCATATTTTTTGCACAATATAGATAATTTAGACTTTTTGGAGACTTGGAGGTCTAGTCTTATTGACACGGTTTAGTCCAATTTCTGTAGAAATCATACCCTTTGTTCCCAGAGGTTGCGTTCCTTGAGACGTGCCTCTTCTTCAGCAAAATCTTCAAAGGTTTCTAGCCTAGCAACATGGACAGCAGAATTCAGCGGCTCATAGTGCCTTCCAACTCTTTATCTCATCAAGAAGTTCAACTAGCCTTCCAAGCACTGACTTCTGGTATTCTGTAGAAGAAAATACATTCATTTATTTATTTGTGTTACTTTATGATTATTAAAGAATCATACAATAATAAATATTGACCATGGACGTACTAGCTTGAGACATGGGGAATAAGCCTCTCTCGGACTGTGATGGTATTTGAACTCCACGCTGAGGTGTGCGAGAACGTCTAGATCCTGGAAAAAAAAAAAAAAAGTTGGAGCTCATTAAAATTTAAAGACAGCTGCTCCTGCAATAATGTCAATGAGTGAGGTAGGAGAGTTGACAACTATGAAGAATGCAACTGATCACTGGATGAGGATGACCGACTCTTTCTGCTCCCGGACTGTGATGGCTTTCGAACTCCACGCTGAGGTGTGCAAGAACCCATAGATCCTAAAAAAAAATGTATTAAATAAAAAACAGCATTGAAGCTCATTGAAATCGTTTTTAACCCTCTAGGCGCCACGGTCGAGTTTACTCGACAAGATACGGCACTGAATAAAACGGCCAATTTTGTCAAATAGGGTATCAAATTTCGTTTGACCTCCCCTCCACTAGATGTCAGACATGTCATACTTCATCTCCGACTCAAAAAACGTCATGCTTCTATACAAAATCTTCGAGCAAGAGCGCATTGAATCAGTGCGAACAAACGCGAAGCTAGTGTGCGAGTGATCCATTTTATCAGAGCAATATTGTCAATGTCAGCGAGTATTTGCATTCGATTATTATTTTCTAATGGCATCAATAAAGCTTACCCGCAATGAAGTGTTGGGTCTTCTATTCGCGGACCCTGATTCTGAAGGGGAAAGAATAGCCCTACACCAAGCACAAAAAGTGAATCCTTTGCCCAATGTAGATGGTCCTTTGCCCAATGTCAGTGGTGGGAACACAGTGGTGTTTCGCGGGGTTGGAGTGTTCATTGTGAAGTTAGTTGAGCAGCAGTGTGTTGGCAGGGCATGGAGCGGGAGCCGCGCGCGCCCGTTTTGCATTCACACTGGCAGCGTTTGTCTCACGCAGCTGAACCACGGCTCGTGTATTGCAAATACAGTTAGTGGGCAACGTGGAGGCAGGGTGTGGAGTCACAATGACAGTAGTCCGAACTGTGCACACTCGGCGGGCGCGCGTACGTCTGTCTCTCGTCTTGTCTCATCTCACTCATGATCTCTGCCTTGCCGTGGCGAGTGATCTTTTAAACTAAACAGGTCTTGTCTACTTGTGTTTGTGTGTCATATGAATAATATATGTATATGTGCCCCATACATGGAATCAGAGTGCCTACTGTATGTAGTAAATGGAAAGTATCTACAGCAAAAGGCCAACGGTTACATGCATTCGGTTTGTTTCTACCATTTATTAGTAACGATTTACACAGTTTGTTTACTATTTACTATTTACCTGAGCATTCAGTATTGTGCAATATAGCATACAGAAGGTGAGGGACATTTTTGGGGGAAAGAAGGGCTGCATTTATCATTTACACATGTGACTTTTCATGAAAATTCTATAATCCAAGGTGACCACCACCATAAGACGTCATAATATGCAAATTAGATGGGGAAAATGTAATCTTTGGGTCATCCTTAATATTTCTCTAATTTACAGAAAGTCTCTATCTTTTATCACTTTTAAGATATAGCCTTTTGAAATTAAGATGTCAAAATCGAACGTTTTAGGAAAAAACCTCTGGCACCTAAAGGGTTAAGGAAGAAAAAGGAGTATTGGATAAATTCATTCAGAGCTGTGGAAATTGAGTGTACACCTGGAACAACAAGAATACGTCCTCTGCGTCAAATCTACACAAGATGGTGCAGGATCTAAAAGAAACTCAGAGAATGAATAACAACTCAAACAAGTGCAGCCAGAGTAGTCAACAAGATCAAGATCTAAACACATGTGATAAGACGGGACCTTCAGATGTTGATATAAAGAGGCACAAGAGAGACACTCCAGTGGACGAGACAAATGAAGCAGTCAGAGTCATAGTCCTGGGAATGGCTGGAGTAGGAAAGACCTCAACTATCCAGACCCTTTTAGGACAAGATTCCCAAATCAAAAGAAAACCACCACAAGTTCACATGACCAGCAGGTCTGGGATGAGTTTCATGTTGATTGATTCTTTAGGCTTTCAAAGTGTAAAGGAAGTGGGAAGTGTAATCTCTCAGTCTTTGTCACATGCCTCTCCAGGGCCACATGTCATTATGATTATAATCAAAGTGGGGCGAGTTACAGACGAAACCTCCAACATGATCAATGATGTACATGCGTGTCTTGATGATTCTGTAAAACACACAATGATCGTTTTCTCTGGGAAGGATGATCTAGAAGACAAAACTATCAAAGAATTCATTCAGGAGAGTTTACCGCTCAAGAATATTGTAGAAATGTATGGAGAAAGATTTCATGCACTGAATAACAAGGACATCAATGATCAGACTCAAGCGAATGAACTGTTCGAGAAGATTTCAGAGCTGTACCGTCACAATAATGAGGACTTCATCAAAGAACCATCTGGACAACATGAGGAAGAGAAGTAAATCTAAATAATGTGAACACAGAACATGAGCAGTTCAAATTATGCATGAAATAATATTGAATTAACCTGCTGTGGCTAAAGTTGTGTGTGTGTGTGTGTGTGTGTGTGTGTGTGTGTGTGTGTGTGTGTGTGTGTGTGTGTGTGTGTGTGTGTTTCATTTTAGAAAGAAACCAGGCATGATCAAGAAGTACTTTCCAAAGATATCAGGTATCGTATGTTTACATATTCACACGCATACATTTTTTAATCTATTGATTATTCATTGATGATCTGATGTTGTTTTTTACTCTTTAAGGATGGCAGTAATGCAGTGCAAAACTGGGAAACAGACGAGCAGAAAGTTTTGTTTTTAAAAGCTTAGCACATATTCTTTTTCATCTGTACACTGTTAAAATGTTAGAGATGACAGTATATTCCAGGTTAATAATTGCATGACTCTCTCAGTAGGACTTCTCTTGTGTCTTGGATCATCGCACTGTATTTCTACAGAGCATGTAGAAATGTGAACTATGAAGGTACCCAGCATGCACTGCGGCATGAATAGATGATGCTGTGGACTTTCTTGACTCTTGTTGGTTTTATCTGTGCTGATGAACTTATTTTTGCTTCACTTTTAGCAGTCTGTGTTTGTTTATTTTGTAATGTTCAGAATTAATCTTTTATTATCATAAGTTGAGTGTCACCATTGTTGTGTTTGTATGTTGAGTATTGATGTCTGTGCATCAGTTGGTAATGTTTGCTAGATTTCACATCTTTCAAAGATGAATCGCAGAATTTGCTTCATTATTGTGAAAGATTAATCTACAAACAGAAATGGGTTTGTTGCTTGTAAACTTTTATGCTTAAATTATACAGAAACCAAATCTTATTCATGCTATTTCATTGGAATTCCTTTTATGCCAATAATAATGAATGTTACTTTTTACAAGAAACGAATGAAAATATAAATAGAAACTGAATAAAATGTCCTTAAAACCAAAATCATAAATAAATCACAGGCAAAGTTTTGACTTCGTTTTCTCCTTTTCTTCTGATCTGTACTTACAAACTTCCAGCGTTTTCATTTACGATTCTTACGTTTTTGTTCGCCATTCTGGCACAACACTCTCACGGGGGCGTGGCCAGAAGCGGTGCGTTCTCATTGGCTACTGAGTTTTTGATTGACAGCTTCTTGACATGGAAGTGAAGACTTTAGTGGTGTGTTTACATGCTTGGATATGAGAGTCTGTGAGTGAGAATCTTCCCATTTCATTTTAGTGATTTAAGGTTTTATCTGTATTTGTCTGCTGCTACACTACATTGTTGAGATCATTTCTTAGGAATAGCACAGAAATTTAAGGTAATAAGAATAAATATAAGCATGGCCGGACTTACTGCAGCCCATGGGCCCCAAATTTGAGAAACCCACACGGGCCCCCATGAGGGAATCCTCCATAGCAGCCGTTCCCAGACAGACTGATAGAGTCAGACAGACCATAGTACAGCAGTTTAAACAACATTAGACCATTAGACCTCAGTAAATCACAGCACTTTCTATGAAGTCCATGATTATATATTTACTGTATTTATTAAATCTAATTTTAATTAAATAAATTCAATTAAATAAACTTATTTGTCACAATAAAACAATGCAAATGGTTGCGCCAAAATAAAAATAAAATCTTTGGAAGATATTGCTAAACATGTATTTAATCATAGCAAAAGTACATTTCTTAAGATTATTTGTCATCTCTGTTTTTTCAGTTTATTTAAAATAAGACTAATCTGATATTATTGTAATCTTATCTCTGATATTTAACAGTTGAGATGTTCTTTAATGCTGATCTAACAGCAGAAGACACGAGCCGGAGCAGGCGGGGCATGTTGTCACAATGAGCCCCTATTAGAACTAGATTATATTCTATACTTTTATGAATTCTATTGAGAAACCATGAGTAAAGGTGAATAATGACTGAGAGTCAATGTTCAGAAATTATTCATTATTATTATGTTTTGAACTATGTAGTATAGCTGTGTTTAGAGGTGTGTTTGTTGTCAACGCAAAAATTAGTATATTTTTAATGATTAATAAATGCCATTATTTAACTTGAAAGTGTTAATAATTGTATTTTATTGACAAAATATTTTAGTATGTCTTGTATATTTTTTGATTATATCAGGTAACATTTTATTCTGTCATATGCTCATGTTATAAGTTAACCCATCTATGGGGCATGTTGTCACATTTCCCTTCCAATCTCTCGGGGTAAATCAAGAAAAAAGTAAACATTGTATTAATTAAACAAAACCCCATAATTGTACTAGACATGTGGGGAATTCATGTGGGAAAAATAAATACTCTGAACCCCAAGTGGATTTACACAAACTGAGACAGTCAGAAAGTGTTGTTTGTGCCCCGCTCTCCCTATAGTTTGAAAGGCTCGCTCGCTCAACTGTGAGGTAGAATATCCTCCGACTGGAGATTTGAGGCCATAATCAAACGCTGTTCACTGATATTTATCTTTATTTCACAGTGTTGAATCCCATCTGCGCCATTGTGATCACATATACTTTAAACAGCTTCATTAAGGCTTTTAGAAAGATATTGATATATTATGTTCTCGTCTCATCTTTACAGAGAATGAGCATTTCTATTCATTTTCCACTAAATTATGAGTTCTGAAGAGTTTTGAGCGCTCTCTCTCGTCATACTGCCATCACAATATTTAGAAATATAACCAGAAATGTCATCAAAATGATTAAATATATATATATATATTTAGGCCTAATGAGTTCCCGGTTTATATATTTATAACATGAGCCAATGAAAGGCTATAGCCATGAGTTATTACAAGCAAGAGTGCTGTTTTTCCAAACATCTGCTCGATCGCAAATGTGACATTTATACATTTCATAGACACAACACATTCAGTTTTTGCTCCGTCAAAGAAAACAGAACAACCGTTTTGTTCCTCAAGGAAAATCAAAGGATTTTTGAACGAATCGGTTGAATAAAGAACTGAACTCACTCATTAAGACTTGCTGCCATCTTCTGGCGGTTTTAGTTTCATAGATCAAGAGTAGACTTCATTTATTTCAATCATTCAATGGTTCTACATTAAAATGTCACATTTAAAACATTAACATAATTTATGCAATCATAATTTGCTGTGTAAATCCATCTGTTTTATTGATACAGACTTCCTTTTATTGGCAATTATAGCCATACATCACGTCTTTGTAAAAATTACAAAAAAATGTTATACTGTTTTAGACAAAACTCTTAGTGACTTCAAGCAAATTGGATAGGCCTGCAACTTCTGTGATGACAGCATCTTTAGATCTGCATTTAGGGCACTGCCTTGAGCTCTTCATCCATTGGTCAATACAGGCCTTGCACCCCACCACACTCCTGCAGCACGAGCTGAACACAGGCTCTTCCATGACATCTTGGTGAAGAAAATATAAAAAGTCAACATTACCTGCAGCTGGTGCCAAATAAACATGATTATGTTTTGGAAAACAGTAAGTCAAATCACATACATTATAGCTGATATCATGGCTAAAAATTATTCAACCTTTGGCAGTTACTGCAAAACCCCCGGTCTATAGGGGCCAAACACTTTGAGCATGACTTCAGTCGAGCAATATCCATGCTACTGTTTTAGCACCACATTTGTTCCTTCTAGTTTAATGAGTTATGGTTAGGACATTTCAAGTTCCAGGTGTGTGTGTGTTGGGGCATGTTTTTGTGAAATATCAGGACACAAATGTGTATAATGACAAAGGTATGACATAGGTATTACAAGGATAGGGTGAAATATGAGGACGTTACCCATGTCCTCACTTTTCAAAATGCTTATAAATCTTACAGGACAAGGTTTTTTCACAGAAAGTAAACTGTGCAGTTTCCTGTGATGGGTAGGTTTAGGGGTAGGGGCAGTGTGTGTGTGTGTGTGATGGGTAGGTTTAGGGGCAGGGGCAGTGTAGGGGGATAGAAAATACGGTTTGTACAGTATAAAAACCATTACCTATGCAGATTAGACACGTGAATGTTTCCTTTAAAATTGTTTCTAGGTCTGCCCTTTGAGCTGCTCCTTGTGTACTGGAAACTGTCTGCCGATTTAGTCTGGATACATTTTCTAGTCCATGAGAGGCCTCCAACATCTCCTCGATTTGAGATTTAAGGTTATGAAGGACAATTATGTCAGCATCTCTGCGACTATTAAAAAAAAGGTTACTACATAAATCATTTTCACTCATCCCTCGTACCTTATAAAAGTTTCTTTTGAAAAAGGGTTACACTAAGGCAATTGAAGTGAATGGGACAGACCTGGTATCACGGTATTTGGTATCATTGCTGCTCGAGAGTCTGTCAAGCCCAGATTGGACCCGAGCAACAATTCCTGTAAGTGTTCCAGTCACACGCACAGTTTCAGAAATCTTCTCAGCCAATCCACCAACGTCATATATCCGTATGAAGTGTGAGAATTCAGCGGCGGAGTCGAAATATTTACCCAAACAACTGACCTCATGCTCTGGGTTATTAATGTCTCTCATTATTTCCTCAATAAGCTGATGAGTGGATTTCATCTTGTCATTCATAAAGAAGATTTTACTCTGAAATTTCTTCAGTTCAGCTTCAAAGTTTTCTTTGAATTCTGTCAGCATTCTTGATTTCTTTTTGTTCCAGACTCCTCTACCAATCACACCACCTGCGGCCACCGCTGCTCCTGCTCCAGCAACAACAGCAGAAGCTCCCAGAGTGAACGGAGCTAAAGCGAATCCCAAACCCATCATGACCAATCCAGTTATTCCTGCGTTGTCTCCGTGCTGAAAGGCTGTAGCACCACGTCTGAAATCTTCTTCATATGAGTTCATGATAGCAAACAGTCTGGCCAAGCACTGTTTGGTTTGAGGGTATTGATTCTTAAAGAGTTCATCCAATTTTTTTTTTGAGACATTTAAAAGAAAATCTAGAGAGAAAAATGTTATTATAATTTACAGTATAATTATTATATACTGTACTTTTTATGTATTAATGGTAGCTGACATGAAACCAAGAATCTTTAAATATTAATTTATGCTAAATAAATGTGTTCTCAACTTCAAATCTTATTTTTATTAATACTGGTAAAACTAATCAATTAAAAAACACACACAATAATGATTAAGTTATAATAAGTTTAAAAAAAATTGGTGAAGATTATATAGATATAAACAAAATAGAGGGGGTGATTGGGGAGAAAAGCAGAGCTGTGGATTATTTAATTTTTACATACAGTGGGGAGAACAAGTATTTGATACACTGCCGATTTTGCAGGTTTGCCCACTTACAAAGCGTGTAGAAGTCTGTAATTTTTATCATAGATACTCTCTAACTGTGAGACGGAATCTAAAACAAAAATCCAGAAAATCACATTGTATGATTTTTAAGTAATTAATTTGCATTTTATTTCATGACATAAGTATTTGATCACCTACCAACCAGTAAGAATTCTGGCTCTCACAGACTGTTAGTTTTTCTTTAAGAAGCCCTCCTGTTCTCCACTCATTACCTGTATTAACTGCACCTGTTTGAACTTGTTACCTGTATAAAAGACACCTGTCCACACACTCAGTCAAACAGACTCCAGCCTCTCCACAATGGCCAAGACCAGAGAGCTGTGTAAGGACATCAGGGATAAAATTGTAGACCTGCACAAGGCTGGGATGGGCTACTGGACAATAGGCAAGCAGCTTGGTGAGAAGGCAACAACTGTTGGCGCAATTATTAGAAAATGGAAGAAGTTCAAGATGACGTCAATCTCCCTCGGCCTGGGGCACCATGCAAGATCTCCCCTCGTGGGGCATCAATGACCACGAGGAACATGAGGGAGCAGCCCAGAACTACATGCCAGGACCTGGTCAATGGCCTGAAGAGAGCTGGGACCACAATCTCAAAGAAAACCATTAGTAACACACTACGCTGTCATGGATTAAAATCCTGCAGCGCACGCAAGGTCCCCCTGCTCAAGCCAGCGCATGTCCAGGCCCGTCTGAAGTTTGCCAATGACCATCTGGATGATCCAGAGGAGGAATGGGAGAAGGTCATGTGGTCTGATGACACAAATATAGAGCTTTTTGGTCTAAACTCCACTCGCCGTGTTTGGAGGAAGAAGAAGGACGAGTACAACCCCAAGAACATCAATCAATCAATCAATCAATCAATCAATCAATCAATATTTACTTATATAGCATCTTCCAACAACCAAAAGGAGGACCAAGGTGCTTTACATTTAAAACAGAATAACATTTGCAGAATAAAATATACAAGTACGTTAAACAATAACCAAGGGGAAAAAATTACACACTAATACACAAAACAAGGCTAAAAATCTGAAAGTGACACAGTGCTACAGTATTTAAAAAGCCAGTCTAAATAAGTGCGTTTTTAACCTGGACTTGAACAGGGCCAGGTCTGTGAGAACACGGAGGTCTACAGGTAAAGTGTTTAGGAGCAGCAACAACAAATGAACGATCGCCCCACTGCTTATACCGGGACCTCGGAACAACTAGTCTCATCTGGTCAGCCGACCGGAGGGCTCTGCTGGGACGGTGGACACTTAAAATTTCAGATAAATAAGGTGGTGCAAGGCCATTAAGAGCTTTAAAAGCTGACATTAAAATTTTAAAATCAACACGGTAACGAACTGGGAGCCAGTGAAGGGAACAGGGAACTGGGCTGATGTGGCTGTATCTGGATGTGTTGGTTAAAAGGCGAGCAGCTGCATTTTGTACCAGTTGGAGACGATGGAGTGAGGACTGTGAGATGCCAATATAGAGTGTGTTACAGTAATCAATGCGTGAGCTGATAAAAGCATGAATTGCCTTTTCCAGATCACTGCGGCACAGGAAGGGCTTCACTTTGGCTAAAAGTCGCAGCTGGAAGAAGCTTGCTTTAACTACAGCATACATTTTTTTGTTAAAATTCAGATCTCTGTCAAAAATTACCCCCAGATTCTTTACGGCCTCACTGACTTGAGTGGTTGTGTTTGGTATTGTATTATGGTGGAAAACAGAGGAACCAAAAATAATGTATTCCGTTTTACTCTCATTTAGATGAAGAAAATGTTGTGATAGCCATTGTTTTATATCAGACAGGCAGCTATGCAGGGCGTCTAGAGTTGAACCATCATTTGGAAGCACAGGCATATAGACCTGGAGGTTGTCTGCGTATAGGTGGAAAGAAAGATTATGCTTAGCAATAAGGGAACCAAGAGGCAGCATGTACAATAAAAAGAGAACAGGGCCAAGAATGTATCCTTGTGGCACTCCAGAGGACAGAGGAGCAGCGGACGACGAAAAGTCATCGACCATAACAACAAAGCTCCTGTTGTTCAAGTAGGAGCAGAACCACTGCAGGACTGAGCCCTGGAGGCCGACCTGTTCAGCAAGGCGGCCAATAAGGACGGAGTGGTCCACAGTGTCAAAAGCTGCTGTGAGATCCAGCATCACCAACAGCACAGTTTTTTTGGCATCAAAGGATAAAAGGATATCGTTGTGGACATTCAGCAGCGCAGACTCAGTGCTATGTCGTGACCTGAAACCAGACGGAAACTTTTCTAAAATAGAGTTATTTTCTAAAAAAGGCTGTAACTGAGATAAAATACATTTTTCTAAAACCTTTGATAAAAATGGTAAGTGAGAGACGTGTCTAAAATGAGATAAAATGTCGGGATCCAGGTAAGGTTTTTTTAAAAGTGGTCTGACTACTGCATGCTTGAAGACAGTTGGGACAATCCCTAAGCTGAGGCAGCTGTTAATGAGCGAGAGGACACATGGCCCGACAGTATCAAAGACCTGTTTGAGCACCTTTGTTGGAATAATATCAACTGCGACATCCCCTGCACCACCTCAGAAAGGCGTGATAGAGACACGGGCTCGAACAGTTCAAACACTGCAGGGGGTACAGGAGGAGGGTCAGTGTCGGTGTAAAAGGTACTGTTCATATTCTGCCTAACAGAGGACACTTTCTCAACAAAATAATTCAAAACGTTTTCACAGGTGGATTCTGACACTTTTTTCAGAACATTGCAAGGTGGTTTTAATACAGACTGTATTGTGTTAAATAATGTCCTAGGGCGATTGCAGCTGTTGGAAATAATGCTCGACAGATATTGATGTTTGGATTCTTTAACAGCCTTTTGGTAGTTAGCCAAACTGTCTTTTAGTATACCCAGTGACACATGCAGTCTATCTCTCCTCCACCTGCGTTCGGCCTGCCTGCAGCAGCGCCTAAAGGTGCGGGTGGAGTCATTTGGCCAGGGTTCCGGTGCTATGCTGATGGATTTACTCCTAAAAGGCGCAATAGAATCCAAAATCTCTGAGCAGGAAGAGTGGAAAATGGAGATATGGTCATCTGGGCACAGAAGAGAGGCCATATCAACCTGGGTATATAAACTAGTGTTCATAAAGACAGCTGCAAATTGTCCTGCTGTGGAGGGAGTAATGACACGGCGGCGACAGGCAGGAGTAATAGACCTGGTTATGGGAGGGGTTGCAAAATCAAATATAATAGGGAAGTGGTCCGAGATGGAAGTGTGAAATATCTTACTGAGGGACACGGGGAGACCATGGGAGATGATGAGGTCTAGAGTGTGTCCTAGGTGATGTGTGGGACCATTTACTGATTGTATTAAATTAAAAGAGTCCAGAAGGCTTAAAAACTCCCTTGCCATTGGGTTTGATGGACAGCATACATGAATATTAAAGTCACCATAAATCAGTAGATTGTCATAATTCGGCATGAGCTAAGCTAGGAGCTCAGAAAATTCTTGAATAAAAGGCCCTGTCCACACGAACACGGGTATTTTCAAAACCGCAGCTTTTTCTATGCGGTTTGGCTGTTCGTCCACACGCAAACGCAGTATCCGGTTACTGAAACCGGACTTTTTTTAAAACTCCGGTCAGGGTGAAGTTTTTTAGAAACTCCGGTTACAGCGTTGTCATGTAGATGGTGAAACCGGAGATTTAGGCTTGTTAAGTCAAAATGTGCGCCGTTCTCTCCCTTGTTTGACGTCAGTTTGTGCGCCGTTATCACTTTTGTTTAACGTTACATGAGTCGAGTCTATGCAATGGCGGACGTAGCTTTTAATAACTCTGCTAATAGCGCTTATCACATGTAGCCTATACAGATACATGCGCAGTTATCTCATTGTATTGCAGTACAGAGGCGCCAGAATGCAATGATACAACATAGTAAGGCAAGTGTGTGAAGCTTCAGTCCACTTGGGCCTGCCCATGTGTATACAGTTACCTGTCACTGAGTGCAAAGTAAACTTGTAGAAGGGTTTCACTGAGCCCATAGCATCCCTCCGTGGATGGGACCCATGTGGAAATCAGGCAGCCAATCATAGTGCGGTTTTGCGTTTTCATGTGGACAGAGATTTTTTTTAAACCGTGCTTGTGTGGAAGCGATTGTTTTTTTAAACGGAGGAGGAAAAACTCCGGTTATAAAAATACCCGTGTACGTGTGGACTAGGCCAAAGCCTTGTTAAATTGTGGTGGACGATAAACAACTGCACACAAAACAGGAGAACCTATCTCAATCAGAAATAGATGCAGTTCAAAACTACTAAAATTATTTGGTGGGATTATGCGACAGTTGTATGTGTGCTTGAATACAGAAGCCAGACCACCGCCACGGCCAGATGCTCGCGGGGTGCTGAGGAAGGAATAGCCGGGAGGGAGGAGCTCAGTGAAAGCGCTGTTGTCACCTGGTTTCAGCCAGATCTCATTTAGCAGAAGAAAATCCAGATCGTTTGTGGACATGCAGAGGTGAGAGCTTAAATCCTCTGCAGAGGTGAGAGCTGATCCGTTGCTGGTGAACGAGTTAAACTCTTTCTACGCTCGCTTTGATGGTAATCGCGGCAGCGCGACTCCGGCGAGTGACGCGTCAGAGAGAATCCCTCAGAGCAGCAACAGTCACGTGATCTCTGTCTCGGAGGACGAGGTTCGGAGGGCACTCAAACGTGTGGATGTCAGGAAAGCTGCTGGGCCGGATGGTATTTCAGGTCGTGTTCTGCGGTCCTGTGCTGATCAGCTCGCAGGGCTCTTTACATCCATATTTAACGAGTCCCTTGCTACATCTTTTGTCCCCACCTCCTTCAAACGATCCTCTATCATCCCTGTACCTAAGATCAGTAAACCCTCTTGCCTAAATGACTATCGTCCAGTGGCTCTCACATCTTTAGTCATGAAGGTCTTTGAGAGACTCATTAAAAACAACATTTGCTCCTCCATTCCTGACACTTTGGACCCTCTTCAGTTTGCCTATCGTCCCAATAGATCGACTGAAGATGCCATCTCTCACGTCCTTCACTCCTGCCTCACTCACATCGACAGCAAAAGTGGGAACTATGTCAGGCTGCTATTTATTGACTATAGCTCAGCCTTTAACACCATAGTTCCCATTAAGCTAACACACAAACTCCTGGATCTAGGCCTGAATTCTTCTCTCTGCCTCTGGATTGAAGATTTCCTCACTGGCAGACCCCAGGCGGTGAGAGTAGGCCAGTTCACCTCCACCTCCATCACCCTGAGTGTTGGAGCTCCACAGGGCTGTGTGCTGAGTCCCCTGCTCTACTCTCTCTACACCCATGACTGTTTGTCCACACACAGCTCCACCTCTATCATCAAGTTTGCTGATGATACTGTTGTCCTGGGTCTCATCTCCAACAACAATGAGACGGCATACTTGGACGAAGTGGAGCTACTGACATCATGGTGCCAGGACAACTGTCTCTCTCTGAATGTTAACAAGACCAAAGAACTGATTGTGGACTTCAGGAAGAGACAGCATCGGTCATACTCCCCTCTCATGATCAGCGGGACACCG
The DNA here is from genome assembly GCA_033150135.1 of Gobio occitaniae. Classification (NCBI taxonomy): domain Eukaryota; kingdom Metazoa; phylum Chordata; class Actinopteri; order Cypriniformes; family Gobionidae; genus Gobio; species Gobio occitaniae. The sequence continues at coordinate 80,645 of JARQWZ010000961.1, forward strand.
GTAGAGAGAGTGAGCAGCTTCAAATACCTGGGTGTGAACATCTCCGAGGATCTGACCTGGACTACACACATCCAGACACAGGTGAAAAAAGCCAGGCAAAGACTGTACCACCTGCGCCAGCTGAGGAAATTCAGGGTTTCACCAGCCATCCTGAAAACTTTCTATCGAGGGGCGATAGAAAGTGTCCTGACTCAGTGCATCACAGCGGTACGGGAACAGCACCAGTCACGACTGCAAAGCCCTGCAAAGAGTGGTGCGCTTATCCGAGCGCATCTCAGGCTCAGCTCTCCCGTCTCTGCAGGACATCTACACCAAACGCTGCAGAGGTAGAGCTACTAAAATCATCAGAGACATTAATCACCCTGCAAACTCTCACTTCACCCTGCTGCCATCTGGTAAGCGCTTCCGTAGCCTGATGGCAAAGACTGAAAGACTCAGGAGGAGTTTCTTCCCCCAGGCCATCAGACTCCTGAACTCAGTCACGTGACTTCACTTCACCCCGCACACGCATAAACATCCAGTTTTTTAACATTAACATCCACATACTGCCATTGCACTGCACTTTACGTTCCTATTGTTACTGCGTAACAACCTGTAATAAACCTGTTCGCACATCATACTCCTGTTTACACATTATACTCCTATTTGCAATTATACCTATTGCTTGCACATTATACTTCTTTATATATATATATATATATATACATATATATATATATATATATATATATATATATATATATATATATATATATATATATATATATATATTATGTTAACCACTTATTTTTAAGTCTACAGTTTATCTTACTTATCATATCCACTTATTTTTATATTTTTATTTTTATATTTTTATTTTTATCTTATTTCCTATTTTTATCTTTTACTTGATTTATTTATAATTCTACTTTGTTAATACTTTTTATTCTAATTTTATTCTATTTCTATTTTAATTTCCCATTGTGTTTCCTGTAACTGTTATTTGCACTGTCCATGGAGCGGACCTGTTTACATTTCACTGCCAGTTGTATATTGTGTATATAACTGTGTATGTGACAAATAAAACTCTTGAATCTTGAATCTTGAAGTCATTCAAAATAAAAGTCTTATTTGTGAGCGATCGGGTGTTTAGGAGAGCCATACGTACTGCTGTGCAGCTCTCAGACTGCAGGGCAGCACGGTTGAGCGGGCGAAGGTGCCCCAGCACGCAACCCCGTCTCTGGAGCCTGACCGGCCGGCAACGCAGAAGAGAGCAGCCGGCGTCAGTGATAGCTGGCTTGAGCCACCGATAGGAGTATTCCTGAGAGCGGTAGTTGTGAAACATGCCGTGATTCAAAGGTAATCTGTTCCATGAACAGCGAGGATCATGTTCACCGGAGGAAGCCAGGTAAACTCCACCTCTCTTTCCGCGTCTCTTGTGGCGTTTGTTGCGTGGTAACAGAAGAATAGACCACTGTAAATAGGCCGGGATGGATGCTAGGAGGGGTGGCGGCGACTTTGAATGTCCATTGATGACAGCCCAGAAACCGGAAGGATCTGGAGAAGGTCTGTGTGGAGGAGTGGGCCAAAATCCCTGCTGCAGTGTGTGCAAACCTGCTCAAGAACTACAGGTTTCTGTACCAAATATTAAGTTCTGCTTCTTCTGCTGTATCAAATACTTATGTCATGCAATAAAATGCAAATTAATTACTTAAAAATCATACAATGTGATTTTCTGGATTTTTGTTTTAGATTCTGCCACTCACAGTTGAAGTGTACCTATGAAAACAATTACAGACTTCTACACACTTTGTAAGTGGGAAAACCTGCAAAATCGGCAATGTATCAAATACTTGTTCTCCCCACTGTACACCGATCAGGCATAACATTATGACCAGGTGAAGTGAATAACATATTTAACAGCAGGTTATAATTCTTGAGGGTCTTTTTTTCTTTTATTTGAAGACAAGGTGAATGTGGTTGAAGAATGTACTTTACACTCACTGTTGAAAGAAGGAGGGTGATCTGAAGCACTCCAGTAGTGACTGTAGTAAGGAGTAGGACGATCTTTACTGTGATCTGATGCACTGCTGTAGTCACTGCAGTCAGAGTCGATGTGATGGTGATACATTTTAGGAAGAAGTTCACTTTCCTCCCTTTATAGTCAGCAGTTCCTTAATGAATTACAAAATGGACACATTTTTGACAAATTGTTAATGGATTGGTTGAACTTGAATGATTTTGAGGCCAGTGTGTTTTATTAGTTGATATTCTCCAGTAATTGTTCTGTTTACTGTCAATCTTTGTAATGTAGACACACTGTAATATTATTAAAAACAACATTAACAGAAAACACAATATCATTTCATCATCTGAATGATGTCAGAACTACCGAAGCCCTCAGAGCTCATGTATTATTTTGAGTGTATTTATTTGATCATGTATTTATGATTAAAGACCATTGCAGTGTTTGTTCTTGTAATTATACCATTCTGCAAGAGTGTTTGTTTGTTCATTTCGGGGTCTAATGTTTTATAAACAAGGCGCAGTTCGACGCTGTATTTTCAGATAGTTTGAAACTGAAAGATGGAGTGATTCCAGTGATAAAAGATCCCGGTCATGAGTGGAAACCTCAGGCGGTGAAAAACTAGAGGTATATTTTAAGATTACTTTTAACTAGACCAGAGAAAATGATTTTTTCTGAGCTATGCTTATCTTATCCTTTTAGTGTAGAATGAGTAAAGCTGGTTTGTTTTAGGAGGACAAAAAAAAAGAGTAGATGCAAGTCTTATGTGGCGTTCACACCGGACGTGATTCGCACGAAGGTGGACGCTTGTACATTTTGAGTTTACTCACGCGATTCAATTCGCGCGAATCGTGTGTGACATTCACTGCACAACAGATGCGAATTCGCGTCATGGGCGGGGCTTCCGCCAGCGGCTCGTCTCGTTCAGAAATGGCTGACATGGGCTGTGTTTACATGTCTTTTTTTTGTTAAAATCTACTGTTAATGTGTGACAAAACGTAGTTTTAAGACTTTTTCAGTCGATAATGTAGTTGTTTAAAGCTCAAATCTGTGGTTTATTTATATAAAGAGTGCCTATTTGAACATTTTATCTGCCGTTTTCGGAGTTGTGAGCTCCAGCGGACAGCGACGCTCAGCGCTCGTCAAAGCCGGCGAGGGCAACCTTTCCTCAGCCAGTCCTTCTGCCGTCTGCCGCTGGCTCTGATGTCTCTGTGGTGTGTCTCCAGCTATAATTCGTCTTGTAACGGCCGATCTTTGGTCTCATGGATCTATAATTTGTTCCCTGGCAAATCGTTTAGGCTGAGGGCAGAGATAAGTTTCATTACTTTTTATTTTTAGGCTATAACTGTACATTGCAGTTGTAACGTTAGCCTACTAGCACTGACTTTGAATGTTTGACTGAATTGTTTGCTTTATTTCATGTACAGCTTGTTATACATTACTTATACTTTTGTATTATTGATCATACATAAACTTGCATTTAACAAAAAGAGACTGGGTTGTGTTTCATGTTATTTAATGTTATCACAGTGATAATCATATTGTCTGAACCAGATAATAATATACAGATTTTCTCCTCATTGTTGTCACTACTAGAGCAAGCTCCTGATTGGTTAACACGGCCGCCTCAATCGCGCGAATCACGCCACAGAATGCCATTCCGCGTCTCTACATTGACTTAACATGTAAATCACTCGCGCGAATCGCGTCCGGTGTGAACGCACCATTAGACAACTGTTTTATGATAGAAATGTTCAGCTACCAACAGTAATAGACTAGACTATAATCTAGTGAAGCAAACTACTCAACTTTTTATGAAATTTTGCTATTTTGAATTGAAAAAATGATATCATGATTCATGTAATACATAAATGAATGTGACCACGAGGCAAATTTTTTTTTGCTTTTTCTACATATTAGACATACGAATAAGAGTGAACTTGTGCATATTTTAAAATAAGTTTAAATGTATTACTTCATTAGCTACTACAATAGACCTAGAACTTTACCATTCTTACTTATTTTTTTATTCCCTTAAATCCCTTTTAAATCCTTTAATTATTAAATTCCTTTATTATTATTATCAGTATTATAATTGTTATTATTATTATCAGGGTGCGATTTGTTAAAATAAACTGAGGGGGGAGGGTGCTTTGAAAAGTTTTTTTCCCTTTAAAAATAAAATCACAGAGCACAGTGGAGCTAGATTATTTTTTGGCAGCTGTTACATTTATATATTACAATAAATATTCAGATTAAACTTTGAGCTTTGAAGAATTAAATAGATTAGATAGTTTCGATATTTGACAATGACACTAATAATTCTTAATTTCTGATAGGAATGCAAAATCAATCTGTAGTAATTCATATTTTGAATACAATAACGAGACAAACCTGTTTATATTCAATCACGTTTGCGCCCATTTATTTTTGATGACTGACTCATGATTAGGCACGTCAAATATTTGATTTCTGCACAGATCGTTTACACTACAATTATTAATAAGAGCGCGTTTAAACATCAATTAAACAACATTTCGTTTTTTTAAACATGAAACAATTCATTTAGTATGTCTCCACAGTGCAAGTTAGATTGTAAAAGTCGTTCACTGCTAATAGAAAATGGCGGTTTGTGCTTAAAATCATGAGCATTCACTATCATTGAAACACACCCAAACATTCCTGCTGTGAGATTTAATTACCACCTTAACAGAAATGTCCACTTTGAGTTTTATGTAGTTATTACAAACAACGACAAATTACAAAGTTATTTTCCTTCAATGTTCGTCACACTGTGTGTAGTTTCGGTTTCGTTTCAGTGTTAACAGATTATCCGCACAAATGAATGATGCAAACTGATTCATGTGTCTTCATAAACACATTCCCAGCTTTACACTCGCCAGACCTGAAGCTGTCGGTCCTGATGAAGCTCTTCAGGGTGTTTTGTGTAATGAAGCTCGAGCTCGTGTCGAAAAGTGTCCTCCTCTTCCTCTTCCTCCTCCTCTCTTCTCTTCCGCACGCAACAGCTGACACTCAATATATAAGCCTTAATATAAGCAGAACAAAATAAGCGCTTTTAGCATGTAAACATTGACTTTATAAAATAATTATGACTTGACTGGGCAAAAGCTGTAGCCACACATCCATCATAAAGTGAAAGAGCAGAACTGAAACTGTTTTACGTAGATGAGTAATTTAAGATTAAACATGATATACAGCAACACAAGAGGGAATGCATTACTCATTTCTTTGAAAATGTTTTATAAGGAAGAGAAAACGCCAGAAACAGCTGAAGATGCTTTAGTTATGTTTAATGTTGTGAACATCATCATCAGCAGTGAATTCATCAGTTTCAACACTAGATGGCCTCAGTGTACAGTGTTGAATAAATGTCCCTTTACAAGCTCATAACTCACAGAAACATATTCATACTAATATCCTGTATCATTCAGAAGCTGTTTATAACAGTCATTTGACAAACACTTTTTGATCAACACAATAAATCATGCACACAATATAAAACATTCATGTTTTCTGTTAGCGTCATTTTTCCTGATAGTTGTGTATTAATGTTGTGCATCGGCAAACATTTTTACCCTTTTTAGTTCTCCTAGAATGTATCCAAATAAACAGGGCTAGTTTAAAAATAAATAGAGACAATAACGCAGTTCATTTTGTAATAAAGTGTATAAACAAAAAAGTGAATTTTCTCTTATTTGGGAGCATAATATTAAATATGTAGTTATGCATGAAATGATAATTATTTTGATCAACAATGTGGAGCAAAAGCAGTGTTAGTAATCTTACATGTGGATTTATATCTAGAAGTTGAACAGAAATCATATTTAATTGACGGAAACATTCATGTTTTTATGATAATAACACTTCTAATCACAGAGATTTCTTCTGTGCTAGTTTCATTTCTCCAGGTTGGTTTGTTATTCTGTCTATAGTTTTAGTGATTTCCTCCATGAGCTGCTGTAACTGAATCATTTCTATCCACATCTGAAGGAACGCCTGTCTAACCGGCAGTAATCTCATCCACTGAGCTCCGATCAAACACGTCTGAGACTTTATCTGTGCAGTCGACACACTGATGTCGTAGATCTGGATGAAGCGCACTAATTCACTGGCAGAGGAGAAATACTGACTCAAACACCTGACATCATGCCCTGGGTTATTGAGCTCTGTCAATATTTCACACACACGCTGACTGATGTCTGTCATCCTGTCAGTCATAGGGGTGATTTCATACTGAAATGTCAAACGTTCAGCTTCAGTGTCCTGTATGAATCGCTCCTGCTGGCTCATGATCTTCTTGCTCCAGAGTTTATGAGCGATCGCAGCGGCTGAAAGCACAACGGCTCCTGCTCCTGTGATAAGAGCAGAACAGCCCAGATGAGCTGGAGCTAAAACCAACCCCAAACCCATCAGGAATCCTCCAGACACTTCCACATGTCCTGCATTAGTGACGGCTCCAGCAGCCCGTCTGAAATCTTCTTCAAATGTGTGGAGGAGAAAACACATTCTCTCCATCCTCTGCTGGATCTGAGGGAAATCTCTCCGATAGAGGGCGAGCAATTCAGATTCAAGATGAGTAAAAACACATCTAGAGGAGAAACAGTTCATTAAGATGAAGAATTTGTAATGCACATATTTCTAATAACAAAAAAATGCTAAATGTAGATTTGACTATTTTAATATTTTATGATATGCACTTTTCTTCATAAAGCAATAATCACATATATGAACAGATAATTCTAGTAATGCATAAAAACTTTCTCTTACAGTATTTTGGGGTGTTGCTCTTTGCTCTTGCTCTGACGTTTGCGTTTGTTCCTTTTGATTTTTCTTACATTGACTCTGCAACACACCGTCAGAGCTAAAACAAGCAAACACAATAATACTGGTGTTTCACAGGAGAAATGTACAATTATACAAAAATATATCATCAATGGGCTATTTAACAACAACATTACAAAATATGCAAAATGATCAGGGCCAAGCACAGAAAGGACCAATGGTGACAATGACAGATAAAGCGTTTCAGTCCCAGCCTCAGAATCAGCTTGACATCAGGACAACACATTTGTTGAGAATGGTTTGGTCTTTCAAACAGCTTTTGATAACTTTTTGCCAGCATGGTCTGAAGATGATCTGAGCCAATTTTAGTAAAAAAAAAAAAGTGTTTTCAAAGAAATTCAAAATGGCGAACAGCAAATTTGAGCAAATAATTGGTATCGTTGTTCTCAGCATGACCCAGTTTCTATCAAGAGCAGTTTCATTAAAATAAGCAACATTAATAAAAAATTATTAGCATTGGAAATTTCCTTATAACCTTTGACCACAAGGTGGTGCAAGTCCCTTCAGGACATGATCCCGATAACACATGCCAAGTTTCATAACGATATGCTAATGGGTTCTTAAAATACAGCATTTTAGGACAACATTCAAAATGTCCGACGCCCAAAATGGCCAATAGTAACACAAAGTATTGAGTACTTTTTGAGCACAGCATTCAAAAGTTATAAGCAAAAAATATTTTTTCCCCTTTGTTTTGATCAGTAGGTGGCGCTGTGCCGAAACGCTGCATGTAGCCTCAGGTCATACCAAGTTTGGTCTGAATACGCCAAAGTGTTGTGGAGATACAACCTTGTGTCCAATTTGGTGTGATTTGAAAATCAGATGAACCGTCTGGGAGGAGTTTTCTGGCAGGACAATTACGTCATAGGAATCAAATCGTCCTGAGGAATCAGAGGAAAACTCTAACCCTTATGGTTCAAAAGTTATTAGCGTAAACATGAGTGAAGATTTGGACAAGTGGTGGCGCTAGAGAGTTTGATCTAGAGACACCACATTAGTTGTAGTTAATGTTGGGACTGTCCTCTATCTGTGAGACACATTTCATAACTTTCCCTCAAGCGGTTTTATGGGCTGCCACAGACTCAAGAGCGGAAGAAGAAACAGAAGAATAATAAGAACATCTTCTGTGCTTAGCCCCTAATTAAGACTAATACTTTACAATAAACAACAAACTAAATGTGTTATATTATACATCAAGACAAAGATAAATAAAATATGAATGCATAAATATACATCACTGACTGTGTGCCCTTCTCAACCAGAGTAAACCCAAAAACTTTCATTAAAACATGCAATTTTGTCATGTGATATTTCTTTTAGGAAATTATGATCAATAATACCTATAAATAGTTCAAATTTTCCACAGTTAAAGTTCATAAAGACATGGAGTAAATATGTTCCAATTAAAACACTCAACATTAAACACTCTCAAATACACCGGAAAAAAGCGTTTCTGTGCCACATATATTTGCTGTAAGAGTTAAAGAGCCGCTTATCTCTTTCAAACACCATCAGCGCCCCTACTATCAGCTGAACACATTGACCCCAGCGCACTTCATGACTTTAAAGGACCTCATGGTATAAAATGTGTTTAGAGCACAGACTAAAGATCACAAACATCAGCGTTTGGTGGTTTTAGAGTCATACAAGTACAAGAAGCTATTCAGTGTTGACTGGAGTTGATTTTTTTCCTGATATCTTTGTATTAGAGATCCGCATGTCCTTTAAGTTTATCCCAGTGGAGGAAGATGTTGCATCATGGGACAGGTGTGAAGCTCACAGTTATTTAACATGTTTCAACAGTTCCTCATTTCCACCCAACTAAAGCAAACAGTAACGAAATTACAAAAATAAAGCAGCTACATGTCTTTAATTCTCTTGTTTACCTCCGTGACTCTGTGATTCTGTGACTCCGTCCATCTGTGATCTTCTTCTGCTGGAACACACTTCAAAATAAAAGTCTCTCCAGGACTAATAAGTTAAAGGGATAGTTCACCCAAAAATGACAATTCTGTCATCATTTACTCATCCTCAAGTTGTTCCAAACCTGTATGGGTTTCTTTTTTCTGCTGAACACAAAAGAAGATATTTTGAAAAATGTTTGTAACCAAGCAGAGAGAGCAACCAATGACTACCATAGTAGGGGAAAAAATAAAATCCCTTGCTGTCAAACAAAGATCATTCTGTCCAATCATCATAAAAACTCTATCAAATTAAAAGCCACGACATGTAGGCTAATTGTGCTTCTTTTCAATAGTTCAAGTCTCCTTTATTATGTTACAGTAAATTCCAAATGTTTTAAACATGTTTTAGTATCACATCAGCATAAACCCTGTGTGTGTCCTCAGGCTTTAGTTAAACATTTACAGTACTTTACATTCACTGTCAGGGGTTGTTACTGTCCACCAGATGATGCTCAAGAGCAGTAAAGTGACCTCTGACCTTTCTGACCTTTATACCTCTGCTCCTGACTCTCCTGATCTCGAACACTTCACCTGGTGTAACAGTAAAGGTACATGACTCATTTCTATTATATGTCCATTAGCAAAGTTCAAATGTTTTCCCTTTATTTAGTTGAGATCATCATATGAACCCAGCAGCTCTTCATGTTTCCTGCATTCAACAAACAGGAGAGATGAAGATCTGCAGAGTTTATGTGACGATATCTCAGAGGCCGTGAAGGAAGAGAAGCGGAGATTCTTCTGCCACGGTGAGGCAGTTATATAGTGTTCGATTTGATTCAGTTACCCACTAAACTAATCTAAAACACACATCATTGAATTCTGACATTAGTAATCCATAAACAAACCTGCACCTCTATATGTTTTATGTGTATAGTAGTTGATATTTAGAATACAATGACCGCAAAAACCAAACCTCATCACTCTTGACCTCTGTTTGGCTTAAATACACTTCACTTCAACCTGAGCCGTTGAATTATTAGAAACCACCTGAGGTGGTAAAGCGGATTGTGGCAAAACCATGGAAATAACGTGTGTTTCCCTGGACACCTTAGAATATACACCAACCAATCAGATTCAAGCATTCAACAGCCCTGTAGTATAAAAATAATGCACACTGTCTATCATTGTCCCGACACTCTAATGTCTTTATATGAAACTTCACACTACACCCTTGAGAAATGTAAGGCAATAGTACACTCATCTAATTATATTTTACAGTGTAACTATATTTTTCAATAAATGAAAAGTAGCAATTCCTTGTGTATTTTTAAAAATAGTGTAATATATAACACATTATATTAACACACTATATGTATGTTTCATATATGTTCAGTATATTTTACACCATGTAATATGGAGATATATTTTCGCTCTGCAAGGGCACGTACACCACCACAGACGAGCCACACACTCGGGTCTGAGTTTTGCTGAATGAAGGACACACTGTAGACTCAAGCTCAGTGATGTGATGTTTTCAGTGAGCGCACAAGCTCAGTTTCCCTGATAATTACTGTTGCTGCCATAACTTCATATACAGGTGCTGGTCATATAATTAGAATATCATCAAAAAGTTGATTTATTTCACTAATTCTATTCAAAAAGTGAAACTTGTATATTATATTAATTCATTACACAGACTGATATATTTCAAATGTTTAGTTCTTTTAATTTTGATGATTATAACTGACAACTAAGGACAATCCCAAATTCAGTATCTCAGAAAATTAGAATATTGTGAAAAGGTTCAATATTGAAGACACCTGGTGCCACACTCTAATCAGCTCATGAACTCAAAACACCTGCAAAGGCCTTTAAATGGTCTCTCAGTCTAGTTCTGTAGGCTACACAGGAAGACTGCTGACTTGACAGTTGTCCAAAAGACGACCATTGACACCTTGCACAAGGAGGGCAAGACACAAAAGGCCATTAGATTAGATTAGATTAGATTAGATTAGATTCAACTTTATTGTCATTACACAAGTACAAGTACAAGGCAACGAAATGCAGTTTAGGTCAAACCAGAAGTGCAATAGCAGCAAGTGCAGGATATACAATGGTTGCATAAGTGCAGGACATGGAAATATACTGAATATATATAAATATGTATAAATAGAGAGATGGTTATTACTATAAACAGAACTGAATTTACAGGTGAGTATGTACAGTGAATTAATATACAGATGGCTATTACTATAAACAGAATTTACAGGTGAATATGTACTATGAATATAATATACAGATGGCTAGTACTTTAAACAGAATTTTTTTACAGTTAGAGGTATACAATAATATGTTAGGCAAGATGAGGAATATAGCAGTGGATTAAGGTAGTGCAATAAATTATGGACAGAGCTATCCGAAAAAAAGTGTAAAGTGCAGTGGAAGTGATTGCATATTACAGTTAGAAGTACGGTGCAAAATGCAAATGTAAACAGTTGGTACTATAACTACAGTCGGCAGTGCAAATGAGCATAATCCAGTTAAAATATGGTAGTGCAGAATGCATAAGTAAACAGTTGTTACTGTAATAAACAGTCGGTAGTGCAAATAACAAAGTGAAGGTGGATGTGAGGTAGGAGAGTTAGCAGTTTATGAGGGAAGTGGATCAACGGGGGTTTGAGTTCAGTAAGGAGACAGCTCTGGGGAAAAAACTGTTCTTTAGTCTGCTGGTTCTGGTCCGGTGGATCCTGAAATGCCTGCCGGAGGGCAGGAGAGAAAACAGTCTGTGGGCTGGGTGAGAGGAGTCCTTGAGGATGCTGCGAGCTCGATGCAGACAACGTTTCCTCTGGATGTGCTCGATGGCAGGTAGTGGAGTCCCTGTGATGCGCTGGGCAGTTTTCACCACCCGCTGCAGTGCCTTGCGCTCCGCAACAGAGCAGCTCCCATACCACACTGCCACACAGTTGGTCAGGATGCTTTCTATTGCGCAGCGATAGAAGTTCACCAGGATAGCCGAGGAGAGCTGATTCTTCCTCAGTGTCCTCAGGAAGAAGAGGCGCTGGTGAGCCTTCGTGACCAGGCTGGAGGTGTTGGTCGTCCACGACATGTCCGCCGAGATGTGGATCCCCAGGAACTTGAAACTGGAGACACGCTCAACAGCCATTCCATTGATGTGGATGGTGTCGTGTGTGCCTCTTGACTCCTTCCTGAAGTCCACGATGAGCTCCTTCGTTTTGGTGGTGTTGAGGAGCAGGTTATTATCAGCGCACCATGTGGCCAGGTGCTGGATCTCCTCCCTGTAGGCAGTCTCATCGTTGTTGCTGATGAGCCCAATCACCGTAGTGTCGTCCGCAAACTTGACGATGGAATTAGATCCATACACAGGCTTGCAGTCGGCGGTGAAGAGGGAGTAGAGAAACAGACTTAGCACACAGCCCTGTGGTACACCAGTGTTGAGTGTGATGGATGTGGAGCAGGTGAATCCTGATCAAACATTCTGGGGTCTGTCAGTTAGGAAGTCCAAAATCCAGTTACACATTGAAGTGTTGATGCCCAGGTCTCCAAGTTTGGCTATTAACTTGGTTGGGATGACAGTGTTGAATGCTGAGCTGAAGTCAACAAACAGCATGCGTGCGTAAGTGTTCTTATGGTCCAGATGGGTGAGCACAGAGTGGAGTGCCATGGAAACGGCATCCTCTGTGCTCCTATTGCTGCGGTAGGCAAACTGGTGTGAGTCCAATGTGGATGGTAGAGAGTCTTTTAGGTGTTCCAGGACCAGCCGCTCAAAGCACTTCATGACGATGGGTGTGAGTGCTACAGGGGGGTAGTCATTAGGGCACCTCGGGCTAGAGTGTTTTGGCACTGGCACAATGGAAGTGCGTTTGAAGCATGTTGGTACAGCTGCTTGGGCAAGAGACAGGTTGAAAATGTCCATAAAAACCCCAGCGAGCTGCTCCGCACATGCCCTGAGAACACGACCAGGGATGTTGTCTGGTCCAGCAGCCTTGTGTGCGCTGATCCGGCTCAGTGACTTGCAGACATCTGTGGTGGAGAGTGTGATTGGTGGGTCAGCTGAGGGTTTGAGCTTGGTGGCAGTTTCTCTGTTGTCTCTTTCAAAACGAGCATAAAAGTAATTTAGCTCGTTCAGGAAGTTGACATCAGTGGCTGCGGGGGTGGAGTGGGGGGGGTTTGTAATCACTGATGGCCTGAATGCCCTGCCACATGCGTCGAGGGTCAGAGTTGGAAAAGTGTCCCTCTATCTTTAGCTTGTAGCAGTGCTTGGCCTTTTTGATGCCCCTCTTCAGGTTTGCTCTGGATGTACTGTAGGCTTGTGCATCTCCTGATCTGAAGGCAGTATTGCGTGACTTCAGCAGGAGTCGAACTTCCCTGTTCATCCAAGGCTTCTGATTTGGGTATGTGGTGATCTGTTTCTGGGTTGTAACACTGTCAATGGTGGTATTGATATGATCCAATACAGAAGAAGTGTATGAGTCAATGTCTGTGTGAGCGCCACTGGTGGCTTGAGAAGCAAACATGCTCCAGTCTGTGTTTAGAAACCTTCCCTGGAGTGTGGAATCTGCCCCCGCAGGCCACACCTTGATGGTTTTCACTGATGGCTTCACACGGTTGATGAGGGGTGAATATTTGGGGCTGAGGAACAAAGGGAGGTGGTCTGACTGTCCCAGGTGTGGGAGGGGTGTTGCAACGTAAGCTCCAGCAATGTTTGTGTAAACATGGTCTAAGGTTTTGTTTCCTCTGGTGTGGCAGGAAACATGCTGGTGAAACTTGGGTAGCACTGACTTTAAGTTTGTGTGATTAAAGTCACCTGCAACAATAAACGCAGCTTCCGGGTGATCAGTCTGTTGTTTACTGATGGCTGCGTGAAGTTCTTTCATAGCAAGCTTGGCATCAGCATCCGGAGGAATATAGGCTGCAGTGATAATGGTGGAAGTGAACTCCCGCGGTAGATAAAACGGTCTACATTTAACCATGAGAAACTCGAGGTTAGCTGAACAATGACTCCCAACAATAGCAGAGTTTGTGCACCAAGCTTTGTTAATGTAAATGCACAATCCACCGCCTCTGGTTTTACCGGAGCCATCTAATGTTCTATCCGCCCGGAGTGTGTGGCGTCCCGCTAGCTCAATAGCGGTGTCCGGTATTCCGCTGTTTAACCAGGTTTCCGTGAAGATTAGGACGTTACAGTTCAAAAGTTTCTTACTGTGTGTAATGCTGAGTCGAATCTCCTCCATTTTGTTCACTAGCGATCGTACATTGGCAAGGAAAATGCTGGGTAAAGAGAGCCGGTAAGGAGTTAGCCTTAGCTTAGCTCTTAGTCCTCCACGCTTACCCCGCCTTTGTTTACGATCACAGCGCCGCCTTCTAGCACTTCCGCCCGGCCGGGCAGAGCGCATCGCCTCGGGCGTCCTAGCGATCTCAGGAAGGAGTCGAAGATTGTCCATAAAACTGTCGGAAATTCGCAAACCAATATCCAAAAGCTCACAGCGGGTGTACGTTGTAAAGGCACAACTGTTCTGTACGAACAGACCCGAGATGAACAAGAAAAATACCGCAAAATTGCAGAATCTGGAGAGAACCTGAGCCTCGCGATCTACTCGCGCCGCCATCTTGGTTGTATATTGCAACAGAGGCTGGCTGTTCACAGAGCTCTGTGTCCAAGCACATTAAATCAGTGCTTGTGCGACAATAGTGTAGTGTGCATAATCAAAAACGTGATAGAGACACGCAGACAGGTACTTTTATTTAGGACGCAGACATCTTTAATGTTGTAATAGATATTTTGGTCTTGACATCTACATCAGCTGAGAGAGTGTGATTATAGCTTTAATATTAGGCTACATTAAAGAACAGTAACATACAATTAAAAATGACAACTAAAATGGTTGCTTGTAGAATTTCACTAGACCTAAACCGAATAAACTCCTGTGCAAGTGGTTCATTTACTGTTTACAAATAGAGTTTATCCAAGGCCATAATTAAACAAACAAATCCAGCATTTTGCAAATAAACACAATCTGCTTTGCAAAGGAAAACTCGACTCACAAATACAAAGGTCAGTTTGAGCGAAAATGCAAAGGTGTAACAAATATGTGCTGTTTTGCAAATAATAAATGAGTGAGCGTACATCATATTTCACAAATAAATACAAACCATCCAAATTCCATGTAACCTTTGAACAAATACCAAATCTAGTCCATACAAATACCTGTCAACTACAATCTCTCAGTTTAACTTTCTCACAAATGTAGTCCGCGCAGATTTTCTCACAAATGCAGTTCGCACAGATTTTCTCACAAATGCAGTTGAATAACTTCCTCTTGCAAAACAGCAGATGGCGCTTTGGGTCAATTTACGCTAGCCCTGAGCCCTATTTAAGAAGCCCTGAAACATGTTTTCAGCTGACGAAAATGAGCGGTGAACAGCTGAGTTTGTCTTACTGTATCTATTATTAATCTTTTTTGAGATTTTCACTATGCCAACCCTATTTCAATAAAAATAAAAATCATAATAATTTAAAGATAATATTGTTTATATGTAATATGGTATCAGTGCAAAATTAGTTACATAGTAAATTAGCTAGGGCTAGTTTTTTCTCATTAAAAATGCATCCATCCTCCATACCATTTATCCACTGTAGTGTAACGGGATATCAAAAATAATTACATTTTATGTAATTTGTACATATGATGATAACATTTTTGTTGCAGAGAATACATTCACAATAATGTAAGGGTGTATCGTATCACAATATATTGCAATACTAAAATGCAACAATGTATTGTGGATTAAAGTTTAGACAGATTAGTTTTGTATGAGATATTTTAATGTCACATCAAATATGGTAAATCCTGAAGGGCACACATTTGAGCTTTAATTTTTAATAAATTAAAAATTAAATATATTTTAAGCAGAGTATGCTATATTATAAGCAGAATTATGAATATTTATTTTCTGCTGTCACCATTTCCCGGGGGAGAAGGACCAAGCACAGCCTATAAGTTCACATCTGATGCAATATCAAATTTAGCACTAAAATGAACTGTGTTAAAAGTAATAATTAAAAATTATAGCCTACCATTTGAACTATTTTGGATTCGTTCAAAGTATTGAGGGTGTATTGTACTGTATTGCAAGATCACTATTGTGTATCAAAGTCAATTTTGAGATTAATTAATTATTACATGCCTGAAATCTGCTGTTTTGGAAGAGGACGTTGCTCAACTGCATTTGTGAGAAAATCTTTGCAAACTGCATTTGTGAGAAAATTAAGCTGAGAGATTGCAATTGACAGGTATTTGTATGGACTAGATTTGGTATTTGTTCAAAGGTTACATGGAATTTGTAGGATCTTTTGTATGTATTTGTGAAATATGATGTAATTTACTCACTCGTTTATTATTTGCAAAACACAGTACATAATTTGTTACTCCTCTGCGTTTTCTACACATCTCAGATCACTTTTTCATCACATTTAATCTTCAACTTACTACTCACGCAACACCAGTTCCTCCACCAGTTACTTTCAGACGAAACCTGCGCTCACTCTCTCCTTCTCATCTTTCCTCTGCTGTCTCTTCCTCCCTTCCCTCATCCACACAATTCTCTTCTATGGATGTTAACACTGCAACTGACACTTTATGCTCCACTTTAACTTCATGTCTAGACAATATCTGCCCTCTTTCTTTTAGGCCAGCACGAGCTACTCCCTCTAACCCTTGGTTATCTGATATTATTCGTGAACACCGAACGATACTCAGGGCAGCAGAGAGGAAATGGCATAAATCAAATCACCCATCTGATCTAGCTAAGTATCAGTCTTTGCTCTCATCCTTCTCAGATGAAGTACACGCAGCTAAATCTTTCAACTTTCAAGCTGGCTCGGGTAACTCCACTGCTTAAGAAACCCACTTTAGACGCATCACTCATAGATAACTACAGACCTGTCTCTCTCCTGCGATTCATAGCAAAAACTCTTGAACGAGTTGTTTTCAACCAGGTTTCATCCTTCCTCTCACAGAATAATCAGCTGGACACTAACCAATCCGGTTTCAAAAGGGGCCACTCCACAGAGACTGCATTACTGTCGGTCACCGAAGCCCTGCGGATAGCTAAAGCTGAGTCCAAATCATCAGTCCTCGTCCTCGTCCTCCTTGATCTATCTGCTGCCTTTGACACGGTAAATCATCAAATTCTTCTGTCCACCCTCTCATCACTGGGCATCACAGGGACTGTGGTTTGAGTCTTATCTCACAGGTAGGTCCTTCAAGGTTGCCTGGAGAGGAGAGGAATCCCAAGCGCATCAACTGACCACGGGGGTTCCTCAGGGCTCAGTGCTTGGACCTCTCCTTTTCTCCATTTACACAACTTCTTTAGGTCCCATCATACAGGCACATGGCTTCTCATATCACTGCTATGCTGATGACACTCAGCTCTACCTTTCATTCCAACCAGACGACCCCACAGTAGCTGCACGAATCTCCAGCTGTCTGGCTGACATCTCTGCATGGATGAGTAAAAATCACCTACAGCTCAACCTGGCAAAAACTGAGTTCCTCATCTGTCCCGCCAGTCCCACCATGCAACATGACTTCACCATCCAGCTAGGTACATCCCTGATCTCCCCTTCAAAATCAGTCAGAAATCTTGGAGTTACATTTGATGACCAGTTGTCCTTCAGAGAACACATTGCTAAGACCGCTCGCTCGTGCAGGTTTGCGCTCTACAACATCAGAAAGATCAGACCGTTCCTAACAGAACACCCAACACAGCTTCTTGTCCAGGCCCTGGTTATTTATAGACTTGACTACTGCAATGTGCTTCTGGCTGGACTCCCCTCTTGTGCGATCCAAACACTTCGAATGATCCAGAATGCAGCGGCACGTCTGGTCTTCAACGAGCCCAAAAGGACCCACGTCACACCACTCTTCATCTCTCTGCACTGGCTACCACTCGCCGCTCGCTTCAAGTTTAAGTCGCTGACGCTTGCCTACAGAGCCACCACGCGCTCAGCTCCTGCATACTTTGACTCGATTCTACAAATCCACACCCCCACCAGAAGCTTTCGTTCAGCTAAGGAGCGAAGGCTTGTATTACCATCACAGAGAGGCAAAAAATCCCTTTCCAGAACATTTTCATTCAACGTTCCCAGCTGGTGGAACAATCTGCCCACCGCCATTCCGAAATGCTGATTCATTGACAACATTCAAAAGTCAACTAAAAACTCATCTCTTCCATGAGCACTTAACCTCTTAAAAAAACAAAAAAACACTTTCCTTTCCTCTTTCTCCTCCTCTTTCCCTCCCTACTCTAGCCTGTGCTGCACTGAGAGATGTACACGGACTAAGTATTTCAGGCACTTGTTGCGCTCACTCGACTCTTCACGACCAATCGTTTATTGTACCCCCAAGTTGTAAGTCACTTTGGATAAAAGCATCTGCTAAATGCATAAATGTAAATGTAAATGTAAATGTTTTCGCTCAAACTGACCTTTGTATTTGCAAATCGCTTTCTGTCCGTTTGCGAGTCGAGTTTTCCTTTGCAAAGCAGATCGTGTTTGTTTGTAAAATGCTGGATTTGTTTGTTTAATTATGCCACAAAATTCACTCCATACATACAGAACAAGAAAAACAAGAAAAGAATGTTTGATTGAACATGCAAATAGTAGCTCATAAAAATAAAATGCATGAAAGATTATGACAATGAAAGTAATTTAATTACATATCACAAAATAAATGGAAAAAAGTTCCTCACTATTTGCTGAGTTTGTATGAAACACTAGCATTGAAAGCATTAGCAGATGCCCAGGAGATAATCCCAGAATATGTAAGCATTTACCTTTTATAATTCAGAACACCTGCTTGTGAAGACTACACACTTTGAAGACTACACACTTTGAAGCGGCTGCTTCCTGCTTCGCTACTGTTCGGACGCTCTTGCTTACTGCTCCGCGCTTTGCTCTATCGCTTCTATATTTTACAACTTCAGCAAATCAGCACAGTGCTCAAACGACAAAGCTTGACTCCAATGATAAAATTAGAAACTCTGGTGACTGAATTCCTAAACAAAAAGCGGAATATTTCAACCGACCAGCCTCCCACTGCCTCCAGCTTACATTCCGGAGAAGGGAAAACACAGCTGCCTACATTCAAAAGGATAAGAAAATGCCTCTTCTAGAATCTACTTGCTGCACAAACTGCCACAGACTTTTACAAAGGATTGCAGTTCTTGAAACAAAGTTATTTGCGGAACCATCCATCCAGACGAATCACACAGCAGAGCTTCATCATGATCGCCCTCTGCACACTGCCGGTGAGTCCCATAAATGTAGTGCTACTCAACAGGTAGAGAAACAAGTAACTGATCAACACACTAATCAATGGCACAAACAGGGAGCAAGACCAAAAGGCACTTGAGACCTCAGATTGTCACGAGCATCACATATTGCCACAGTAGCATGCTCTACCCCAGACACAAGGATTGCAAACACTAGTTTTCTACCACCAAATATACATCTTGAAAACAGATTTGAAGTGCTAATGAATGTGGGTGAGGAAACCCCAAACGTGATAAATGTGACCGAACACAGATTGAATCAGCCCGCAGCTAACACTAATGCTAACAGGCGCTCAAGGTCGAGCAGACAGCGGCCCTCAGCTCAGAGCGCAGCCGAGCCCAGGACTCTGATAGTGGGGGACTCCACAATCAGAAACATTAGCAGCAGGGACACAACTACATGCTGCCTTCCACAAGCAACAGTTTCTGATGTAAACAGGGAACTTAAGAACATTATGATGAAACATAAGACTGCAAATCGACTTATCATTCATGTGGGAAAGAACTATATTCAGAGAGAGGAGTCAGAACTCCTAAAGAGGGATTTCAATTAACTTTTTGAAACACTTAGAAAACTG
The DNA here is from genome assembly GCA_033150135.1 of Gobio occitaniae. NCBI lineage: Eukaryota > Metazoa > Chordata > Actinopteri > Cypriniformes > Gobionidae > Gobio > Gobio occitaniae. The sequence continues at coordinate 100,348 of JARQWZ010000961.1, forward strand.
AAAGTTTAGCCTTTCATCAGTGGACCACTTCCAGCAAGAGGAACAAATAGGTTCTCACGGCTACTTGGGCTTAATACATGGCTGCAAAAAACCTGCAACATGAAGGGAGTGAACTTTATCGACAATTTTAATCTCTTCTGGAGTCAGAGACAACTGTTTACATCAAATGGCCTCCACCCAAACAAACTCGGTGCAAGAGTGCTAAAGGACAATATTTATTTTTCCCTTCATCATCCTTCAGCTGTGTGTGCCAACCCACTCAACCTGGATGGCACACACACACCAGTACAGAACAATCACAGGACTACATTTCAGCATCTGAATGGACATGCGGTTGATACACCCCACAAGGACAATGATAACACCACGCAGCCACAACAACCACTTCTCATGGACATACTCCCAGCTGAGCCCCGCCCTCAGAGCTCACCACAGACAGACTGTGACGAATTAGAACTGCTCCAAGTGACACAGATCGAGCCACTAAACAGTAACATCTCAGCCCATACTGTGGAGTCTGTGGAGGCACTGGTAAAAATGGGGACCATCAGGGGTGAGACTGGTGAACTTTTACAACTTATATGTGATATAAGCAATAAGCTGGAAGAAATGTCACTCCTTGAACCAGACAATAACATATCAACAGCATCCCCACTTCTGAGCTTCACAGAGAAAATGGATTTTGTATATACTGGAACCAGACAATCACACTCGATCGCTGCAAGCCCCCAGATATCAACCAAAGAGCGTCGAGCCCCACAACCACCAAAGACTGTGGGCCCAGCTCGCTCTGCCCCTCCTCCTGTGAGATTTCTTCGGTCACAACGCCATGGCACACACCCTCCTCTATCTGCACCAAAAACAACTGATACCAGCTCTCAGTGACGTGTTCTGGGTCCTCGCAACGTCAACAGCAATCTTATCAAATGTTTACAAAACAATCGCGAACCCAGTGCACCTGTTTCTTTCTCTATTTCTGTTCTGTTACGTGATAGAAAGTCCAAGGCTTTCTCAGGCCGTATGGCAAACCCATCTAATCTGCTGCCTGTTACTTGTCAAACTAAGATTACTGTGGGGGAAAAAATTAAAATGAATACTGTTAAGTTAGCACTTTTAAACATCCGTTTACTTAAAAACAAATCATTTTTTTGTCAACGACTTAATATCCACAAACAACCTAGATTTTTTGCTTCTAAATGAAACGTGGCTAGAAGACAGCTGCAGTGCAACAGTCCTCAATGAAACAGCCCCTCCTAACTTTACTTTTATGAGTGTCTGCAGACCAGTCAGAAGGGGTGGAGGGGTCGCAGCTCTATTTAAAGATGTCTATCAATGTAAGCAAGTATCATTCAGTGATTATTTGTCTCTAGAATATCTGGGCAATGAAATGCTCTCAGACAGCAAATGTAGTGAGTTTGCTTCCTTCTTCTCCGAGAAAATCTTTAATATCAGAAATGCGATCAGCACATCGTTCAGTTGCTCTGAGGTGAGTCAGAGACCACAACCTCATAAAGTTATTATGACTGATTTCGAAGCAATTGATGGTAAAAATTTAGAAGAAATGGTACAGCACCTTAAAACATCAACCTGCGCTCTGGACACACTCCCCACTTCTTTTTTCAAAAGTGTGTTTAACTGTTTAGAAGCAGATCTCCTAGAAGTGGTAAACGCCTCACTTCTTTCTGGGACTTTTCCAAACTCCCTTAAAACTGCAGTAGTAAAGCCTCTTCTGAAAAAGAGAAATCTGGATAACTCCATACTGAGCAACTACAGACCAATCTCAAATCTGCCCTTCATAGGCAAGATCATTGAAAAAGTTGTTTTCAGTCAGCTGAACAAATTCTTGAACTCAAATGGATACTTTGACAATTTTCAATCTGGTTTCCGACCGCATCACAGCACAGAGACGCCGCTCATAAAGATTATAAATGATATTCGCCTCAATACAGATACAGGCAAAACATCAATTCTGGTACTACTAGACCTCAGTGCTGCATTCGACACTGTTGACCACAACATACTTCTTGACAGGCTAGAAAATTGGGTTGGGCTTTCTGGAATGGTCCTCAAATGGTTCAGGTCATACTTAGAAGAGAGAGGTTATTATGTGAGTATAGGTGACCATAAGTCTGAGTGGACATCCATGACATGCGGAGTCCCACAAGGGTCAATTCTTACACCACTCCTATTCAACCTGTACATGCTGCCACTGAGCCAAATAATGAAAAATAACAAAATGGCTTACCACAGCTATGCTGACGACACCCAGATCTACTTAGCCCTATCACCTAATGACTACAGCCCCATTGACTCTCTATGTAAATGCATTGATGAAGTTAACAGTTGGATGTGCCAAAACTTTCTTCAGTTAAACAAAGACAAAAATGAAATCATTACATTAGGAAACAAAGATGAAATTCTCAAGGTGAACGCATATCTTGAGGCTAAAGGTCTAAAATCAAAAAATCAAGTCAGGAATCTTGGTGTGATTTTGGAGTCAGACCTGAGTTTCAGTAGTCATGCCAAAGCAATAACTAAATCAGCTTACTATCATCTGAAAAATATTGCAAGAATTAGAAGCTTTATTTCCAGGCAAGACTTAGAGAAACTCGTTCATGCTTTTATCACCAGCAGGGTGGACTATTGTAATGGTCTTCTCACTGGCCTTCCCAAAAAGACCATTAGACAGCTGCAGCTCATACAGAACGCTGAGCAGAACCAGAAAATATGACCATATCACACCAGTCCTCAGGTCTTTACACTGGCTTCCAGTTACATTTAGGATCGATTTTAAAGTACTATTACTTGTATATAAATCACTCAATGACCTAGGACCTAAATACATTGCAGATATGCTGATTAAATACAAACCCAACAGATCACTCAGATCATCAGGGTCAAGTCAATTAGAAATACCAAGGGTTCACTCAAAGCAAGGAGAGTCTGCTTTTAGCTATTATGCCAGCCGTAGCTGGAACCAGCTTCCTGAACAGATCAGATGTGCTCCAACAGTAGCCACTTTCAAATCCAGACTCAAAACACATCTGTTTAGCTGTGCATTTACTGAATGAGCTATGTGCTTTGTCCGAACTGCTTGCACTTTAATTATGTGTTTCAATTTAACCCTGTTTTATTTTTAGTTTTTCTTTATTTTTTATTTCCTTTTAATTCCTATTATAACTGTAATACTATATATATATATATATTTTTTTTTTTTTCACTTATGACTATTTTAACTTAATTTCTATGTAAAGCACTTTGAATTGCCACTGTGTATGAAATGTGCTATACAAATAAACTTGCCTTGCCTTGCCTTTCTGTTTGATTAAGTGCACACACAGAGTGCATTGCTTTAACTGTATTATTGATAATAATATCATACATAGCAGTTCAATCTCTTCTAAAACTATTTTATCAAATGGCTTGTAACTCTTTGTTAATAATGTCTCTGGCACATTCAATTTCATTCAGAGTCTCCTGAAATACAGCTGCTGTTTTTCTCATATGATGAATACATTTCAAAGTTTCAGATTTGATTTCTTCTTCTTTTCTCTCACTTTCTGATTGATTAAGTTCAGTGATCTCTATTGAATCATGAACAATACTGTAAACATCAAGAGGGAGAAGTAGAACTGAGATTATTGCACTTAGTTTCCCAACCACTTTCAATATTCTGGCACTTTTTGCAACCACTTCTCCAATTTTAGTTAACATTTTTGTAAAGCCTGCAACGGTTTTGAAGGATTTCACACTTGTCAGTATTATTTTATTCTGAGCAGAATATGAGCAGAATTCTGTTAGGAATATGCTGTACTTTTGCAATATAGCAAACTGACAGAGACACAAAGCTAAAACTTTACTATAAGGGCTCCTTTGTTGAAGGCCCAGTCTCACAGACAAGGCTTAGATTAAGTCAGGATTGTGACTTCATTATTGGTGTGCACAGGGCCAGCTCTAGCATTTTGGGGGCCCTAAGCAGATTTTCAAAAGGGACCCTCACTACAGTTTCACCTAACCAACCCGTTCCAACGTACACATCCTACACTGACACCTTATTGTAAAGTTTGACCAAATTGTATTACTATTGTATTACTTACTATATATTAATATTTCAAGATATAATATGAATATATCTTTACTTATGCAAACAATTTTTTATTTATTTAAGATTTTAACGATTGCTTTTAGATAAATGTATCAACATTTAGTGAATTAATGCTTTAATAAAGCAAAAACACCTGCCAATGGGTTATTAAAATTATGATAGAAAATAGTATATTAGAAATAATTATGTTGGGGTAACAGCTTAGGAACCAGGACCAGTAGTGAAAAATGAAGACCAGGAGTCAGGAGTCAGATTAATAAAAGAAAATTTTACTGAAGAATAGTTTGCAGTTTCATCAGCAGAAGCCAGCTCAAGAGGAGTTCGTAGGCCTCTCTCCAACAGTCTCCCCGCCTCCGTCTAACGTACATACAATTTTCTGAACAGTTATACTGTTTTCAAGGTCTAGACACGTCATTACTGCCATGTGGAATGATTCTGATTGGTTCTAACAACATGCAATGTAAGCAACTTTCCACACGTAGACAGATAGAAGCATATATCTCTAAAAATGTGTAGACTTGATGTCGCCCAGGCCCAGATTAGTCCCCAGTGACCTCGGAGGTCACAGAAAAGCGTCTAAAGGTCTGGCATCGCCTGCAGGAAGGCCCATATCCAATACTGGATCTGCACAGAATCATGAGACGCACACACAAAGCTCCCCAGAATAACAGTTTCCATCAAGGTTGGAACATCTTAACTAACTATCAACAAAGCACTTCTCCAAAACATGCTGATACTAACTCTAATTCAGAAGTGACTTTATTCTATTCTATAAAGAAAGAAGAGTATATCAAAGAGGTACATTTCTCTGAATCCCCAAAGAGTCCCATAGCTGTGACATAGATGACCCCAGGGGTCACTTTAGGAAGACATACAGTTAACACATGCTGAGCACTCTTCACTCCCTGGGGTGTTATTACAACACCAAGGACATTTGCCTGTCAGCACGTCTTGACACAGACTCAGAGCAGCACCTAAAACACTACAATATCCAAAATCACTCCTTGAATATAGAGAACTGATTTATCAAATGTAGGAAATGGTTATGACTTGATTATCATTAATTCTTATTTTAATATTGAACATAAAATCATTCTTGAAGGATATGTGTCTGATGAAGAGACAAGTGATGTTTGGCTTGACCCTTGACCCTTCAATTAAAATAATAGAGAATAAATACTGTTATGAGCTGGCATGTTTTAGCCCAGATTAAGATGCAAAGAACTTTATTAGTGTAAAAACAAATGTTTGAAATGTATTTAAGCGAGCCTATTTAAATATTTGGAGTTGTTGTTGATTAGTTCATTCATTAGCTAATGGAGGCCGTGCTCCAGCTCAGTTTTTTATATCCTTCCCTATTTAAATATTTGGAGTTGTTTGATAAACACTAAAGCAAATATGAAAAACTGAATGGCTGTTTGAAAATGTAAATACTGGTTGCCTTCCTTTCCTCTCCGTTCTGAGCAGAAACAGGAAGTTGCGCTTGCACCGCTGCTTTGTGTACTGGAGTAACCATGGTACCCGCCATTCGATAAGCTCCACCTCCTGTCAGAGAGTGAGCTTGCACTTTTATTCAGCCCGTCTGCTGCTTGTACAGATGATCAAAGCGAAAACCAGATCGAATTTACACGCAGCAAACATGCAGTATTGTACGGAGCCCCTAAAGGGACGTGGTGGTGGAAAAAAATTAGGATGGGAGGATATTTTTTTCCCAAATCGTTTGCGTTCCCTCGCAAAACTTTTGCGTTCCCCCGAGAAACTTTGCGTTCCCTCGCAAAGATATTTGCGTTCCCCCGAGAAACTTTGCGTTCCCACGCAAAAGTTTTGCGTTCCCTCGCAAAGATATTTGCGTTCCCTCGCAAAAGTTTTGCGTTCCCTCGCAAAGATATTTGCGTTCCCACGCAAAACTTTGCGTTCCCTCGCAAAGATATTTGCGTTCCCTCGCAAAGATAGATGTCCCACGGGCCGTTTCAAACAGCTCAGTAGGCTATACGTTAACAATATGTATCCATTAATGGAGCGGTTAGAGTTATTTTGAACTTGGGCTTAAGTATAAATAAATAGTCAGTGATTCGGAGTTCAGTAGTTGGCAATGTATTCACAGATTTTAACTTCCCGGATCAATAACTTGTGAGCTAAAAACGTTGTTAAAACACAAATGACACCTCTTTAACGTAGACAACGAGCTGCAACATAATTTCCCTCAAAACGAGGCTTAATATATGAGAGACAAGTAAAAAGGGACCGTCTGCAAAGTGCAAAACTCGAAAGGCGTTACTAAAAAACAGGCAATAACAATCAATCTCCTACTACAATATACTAATACAGTATACAGTGTAATGCCATCAAAATCAGTAAGCAATTATCATACAAAAGCTATGGAACTTGCAATACTGTATTTTAGCTGAGTACCAACATCATTTGTGTAAAGAATAGGCCTATGGCTATGTGCTATTACTTTTATTATTTTTATGTGCTATTACTTGCCAAACTAAGCGTTGTAGTATAACCAGCAGGAGAGCTGATGTGTGAACTGAATTTGGTGACAGTAGGCTACAGTGCATTTCAGTGAAGTTTGCTGAATATTTTTCATAATAAAATAATCCTAAAAAATTATGCAAAAGCAAATTTTAACAAACTAAGTGTTTTTATAAAACTAAGTGACCATTGATGTGTAAACTGAATTTGGAGACACAGTGTGTAACATTGAAGTTAATGACTTGTAGTAGGCTATAAGCTTTTCGGGGTTTGGCACTTTGCAGACAGTCCCTTCGGACTTGTCTCTCAGCCGCCTGCTCATATAGACCAAATTAATTTATATTATAAGGCTCGTTTTGAGGAAAAGTAGGTTGCAGCTTGTTTTCTACATTAAAGAGACATTGTGTTTTAACAACGTTTAGCTCACCGAACTCATTGAGCACTAGCCTAGGCTATAGCCTAAGTCCAAGTTCAAAATAACTCTTACCGCTCCATTAATGGATACAATATTGTTAACGTAGCCTACTGAGCTGTTTGAAATGGCCCGTGGGACATCTATCTTTGACTTTGCGAGGGAATGCAAATATCTTTGCGAGGGAACGCAAATATCTTTGCGAGGGAACGCAAAACTTTTGCGTGGGAACGCAAAGTTTCTCGGGGGAACGCAAATATCTTTGCGAGGGAACGCAAAGTTTCTCGGGGGAACGCAAAAGTTTTGCGAGGGAACGCAAACGATTTGGGAAAAAAATATCCTCCCATCCTAATTTTTTTCCACCACCACGTCCCTTTAGGGGCTCCGTAGTATTGTAGAATTTCACTGGTAGATGGAAAAGAAGCTAATATGCATTCTAAAAATCTAACCAATTTGGTTTTGGTAGGCTATCTAGAATTATTAACGTATTTTGAAGTGCCCACGGTAACAATGCCATGCTCGACACTCATACCGTGGTACATTGTCTTCAAAATGCTTGTGAATGCTGAATTAAACCAATAAGACATGATGCAGCAACCGTCATTTTAACAATATGTTACATTTTTAAAAATGTAACACTCTTATCTTGTGCACTTTTTTCCCTATTTTCCTCCTCTCTGCACCAGATTGATGGTGTCGCCGCCTCTCCATTTTCAAACATTAACAGACACGACTGGCACAAGCAAACTTTATCAAACTTATTACCACATATTACTGTCTTAACGTCTGGCGTGGGACCACAGGGATATCTCAGTGCAACTTAAAACAGCTCAAACATGCATTTTAGTCTGAGACTAGCTTTGGACTTGAATGTTTTGAACTTAAAGGGTTAGTTCACCCAAAAATTAAAATTCTGTCATTAATTACTTACCCTCATGTCGTTCGACACCCGTAAGACCTCCGTTCATCTTCGGAACAGAAATGAAGATATTTTAGTTGAAATCTGATGGCTCTGAAAATCCTCCATTGGCTCAATGGTACTCTACACTCTCAAGACCCTTAAAAGGTACTAAAGACGTCGTTACAAAGTCCATCTCACTACAGTGGTTCTAAAATAACTTTATGAATCGGCGATAATAGTTTTTGTGCGCAAAAAAACCCTAAATAACGACTTATATAGTGATGACGATTTCAAAACATGGCCTCATGAAGCTTCGAAGCGTTATGAATCACTGAGCCGAATGATGATTCGGATCGCGTGTCAAACTGCCAAACTGCTGAAATTTGGCGATTCAAACCGCTGAATCGACTCAGTGATTCATAACGCTTCGAAGCTTCATGATGCCTTGTTTTGAAATCGTCAGCTCTCACTTCACCTTATGCCACAAAACAATGTTTTTCTTCTGTCCCCAGTGAGAGGGTGTTCACTACAGCAGTGTTTCTCAACTGGTGGGTCGCAAAACGCGTTGTCTCGATTCAGTATCTGTGGTCAGGTGATATGTTGTAAAGCCTTTCAGTTTCATTTCCGTAGCTTGTAACAAAATGAAAAGTGTCTCTCACTTCAGAAAACCAAACTTTCCTGCCCTGTCCTGTCAGCCGTTATACACACTCTTCAATTGACCTATCGGTAAGCCCCTCCCCTCAGGCACAGATGAGCCAATGGCAGTTGAGTATCAGTCGTGCTGGCACTGTAACTCGGACATCTTTAGGTTTCAGCGCAATAGAGAAACATTGGAAAATCCTAAGCTCTCATCAGTTTGATGGTGTTTATGTAACAGAAATGGTAAAATGATGTGTCTGGGGTACTGTGATACCGATTCCAGGGATCCTGAGAGGATTTTCTGGTTGTCATAGTCTCATTAAATTATGATTAAAGTCCCTGCTACTGTACAAACCAAAATAACTAACTGTCCTCACGTCAGTCATGTAACGGTGTAGGTCCAAAACAAATAAAAGTCTACATTTCTACATATTAAACTGATTAAATGTAGATTAATTTGATTTTACCCTGTGGTACATGAACAGTGTTGATCCTGGATGTTATCATCTGCGATTGTGACGTAACATGATCGTCTTCTCACGCTTGCACTGAGATCTGTAAACCATCACTTCCAAATTAATCTCCCACCATATTTAGTTTAAAATATTTTATATATTTAAGTCCCACTTGAATGCTCCTTGAGTTGTTTTCAGATACAAAGTTTACAGATTATTAGCACCCCGAAAAGGCCTACAGTCTGTATATGTTTGTTTACTGTTAGTTGTGTGAGTGTTTTTGTGCAATTTTATGTGTATGTTAATAATGCAACATTGAGAGACTGTCTGTGAATGAGACGTTAATGTGCACTTGCTTTGTTTGTTCAGCTCTTACTGTGATTTTTTTGGAGAAAAAAATTATGCAATAAACTTCATAAACCATCAGTAAAGTTTGGCCTTCAATCGGACGGGGTCCGCTTCATTCTGTGTCCAAAAACATCTTGGGATAAGGTTGTCACACTGACAGCTGTCATTGTAAGCAACTCCGTTTGTTTGTCCGAGTTAGCAACATTAACTAAGTGGGGGCGGGGCTTACCGATAGGCAGCACGCACTGTATATCACTTCATAAAGTGCATGTCAGAATCAATAAGGAGGATTCAATAGTGAGTGTGAAACAACAGGGTTTACTGAAAAGAACTGGTGTATCGTTACACCCCTAGTATTTATTGTATTTGAATGTTACATTCTTTGTTATTCATTTCTGCAAGGATCAATGCACAAAAGATTTTCACATGACAATAAAGTAATGAAATACTGTACTGTACTTTAACTTAAAAAGGTAAGTAATCTGCTTGCCTTAATTTTTCTATTATTTTATAATGTTTCCTGAGGTGTACTTATATTGTTAGTATGATTTTTACATCATAAAATGTCATAATTTAGAAATAAAAGGCATTTTTTCTATACTGATGTTTGCCCTGTGGCTGACTGCCCTGCTTCAAGAGGCGTGTCTGCTGTGAGACTTCAGTAAAAACGGCCACTGTTGTGATTGGCTGACATCTTTGCATTTGAAATGAGCGGAGGGGCGTGGTTTAACGAGGTCTACGGCACGAGCTGCTGCCAGAGAGACGGATGGACCTGAGTTCACTTCACATCAGTTCATCGAACTGTTGTAGTTACAGCATATACTTCAGGTTATTAGTTTATTTCTAGTCGGAGGGAATGTCACTCATGTCAGAAAGTTAGTAACTTTAGTAAATGATGGATCAGCGCAGACTCGAGACGAGAACCGTTTAGAACGATTCCGTCTGATTTGGTGAACTGATTCGGTTCACTAAAAAGAACCGGTTCAAAAGAATGATTCGTTCGCGAACCGGACATCACTAATGGACCAGAGACTGAGCGATTGCTAACAAAGTTATTTATAGTAACTACTGAGATGAGAGAGAGCTGTCAGTCAGCGCGAGTTTACTGTGTTTGTATCTGAGAGTTCTGAATAAACATGAGTCTCAGTCACACCGAGTCCGTCTTCATCCTTATTCTACCAACTTTGTAACACATGCAATGTACCATTACAGCTGTCGAGATGAACGAGTTGCGAGTAAGTGTCGATTATAGCATTATTTTTAGATATTTTCCTATCATATGAAAAGTGTCAGTGACGCGCATTGAGTACACAGCGCAAACAAGACACAACAGCAGTAATAGAATGTAATCCAGTTTATTGTGGGAATAGCTGGCTAGCCCGGATACGCTCACGCTTACCCCCCTTCTGCTTAATCTCGCGCCGCGTTTGGTGCCTCCGCTGTGGGCCAGATGCAGTACTGGGGGTCGGGGATGTTGAAGGCCGACCGGTCAGTGCAGCCCGAGCTTCGGCATGCGTGAGGTTTATCTCTAAAGATGTAGCTCTGCCGATGTTGAGCAGAAACTCCTGACTATATGCACATTTTAGAACAGATAGACGCGACAAGGACGTACAAAAACACTGACTCGCAAGATAGAAAACACCGTTCTGTCTGGAGAGAGAGAAGCCGCAGCGTGTGCACGAATAATAAATAATTTGCTACACATCAGAAATCACTGATCACAGATCAGAAGGAACTGAAAAAAGACTTCTGTTTTCATTTGTACATCCAAACACTGAGAAACTGCCAGCATTCACTTGTTCACAAGCCATGATCTCTCGAGGACAAATATGGCGCTCGCATGGGTGTGCCAAATTCTCTGGGCGAAGGAAAGAGAGGTAACCGTTCCTGTTCTGATGTCAAAACAGGAGACTTCAGGATTGGCTTGTCTGGCCTGTCATTTTCTCAAGGGCAGAGAAAGACCTCGGTTTTACACCGATCAACATTTCTATCCACTTGGGGACAATATTCAGGCTAGGGGAACTCATATTAATGTTGAAAAACCTCATAAAATGAAAATTTCATGCCATGGGACCTTTAAAAGTTTTCAATTTAATTCATCCATGATGCCAAGATAAAAACAATAATCTGCCTGAGCAAACCATGGCTCAGAAATTCATATTTTATGACTCATGTTGCACAGAAGGATGATGCCGAATACTGTGATCAGTGAGTCGAATCATGATTCGGATCGTGTGTCAAACCGCCAAACTGCTGATTCGACTCACTGATTCATAATTTTCACTGAAGTCTCACAGCAGACACGCCTCTTGACAGAGGGCATTCAGCCAGAGGGCAAACATCAGTATAGAAAAAATGCCTTTTATTTCTAAATTATGACATTTTTTGATGTAAAAACCATACTAACAATATAAGTACACCTCAGGAAATATTATAAAATAACGTTAAAAAATCAATGCCATGGGGCCTTTAAAGTTTATTTGAAAGTAATAGTTTGGTCAACATTATGTTGATCAGTGTTTGCTTTAGTTGGGCTCTTTGGCCTTGACTTTTTAATGTTAGCTTTTCTCTGGATGCTGTAACTGTTTGTTATGGCAATGACAGCAAGAAAAGTGGTGATCAAGTGGCTACTTGTTGGTAATAAAGATATTAACATGATGTAGTGGTCAAAGAGAAGATAAATTGCAATCGTCTTATGAACTTCTGAAAAAATGCTCTTTTTGCTTTCCAGCATGCTGTAAAATACACAAAAGCCAAATATCTTTCTAAATTAATATTAAAATATTATATATTCAATACATGAAACATTGTTTTCTCTCCAGGTGGACGCCATTGGGTCTGTTGTTACAATGAGCCTGAACCACTCACTTGCCATGCTTCATTTAAAGGTTTAAACCAATATCTCTTTCTGACCTTGGGGATAAGGTTTATAATATTAAGCCTACTACTTCTTCTGTTGATGTTACCCAGCTCTTTAGGGAGGTTCTGGATAAGATCAGCCCTAATGTATTGGCTATTATAAACAGATATTAAGACAGTGGCTGTGTTCCTATATGCCTCAAAAAAGCGGTGATCATGCCCCTTCTTAAGAAGCCAAATTTACATATAAAAAAAAAAATATATATACATTTAATTTATAAATCATCAACATCTAAGCCTCTGTTAATCTCAATAAGAGCTTCTGTAGTCGTATGACAGAAATATATAGGCAGTCTGGTTTGTAATAAGTGAAGCTGGTAATGCTGTTTGTGGAGTTGTTTAATGACATTGGAGCCTGACGTCAAAACATTTTTAGTCAACCCAATTTTTATTTTCAACCAAAATTTGACATCTGAGTGACTTTGGAGTCCACGGCTGTTATGTGGGAGTGTTCTAATCTGTGTTTCATTGCAGTATCCCTGGTAGCTCACCTGCAGTCCACCGGTTAATTGCTGTCACCTGAAGGGAGCCATTTTAAATCTAGGACACATATTCTCTCGGGGTGCTTTCACACTAGCAGTTTTGGTGCGCACCCGGGTTCGATTGACGTCAGAGTTCGGTACGTTTGGATGATGTGAAAGCGGTCTTCCGAACTCGGGTGCGCACCCACGAACCATACCAGAGTCCACTTAAAAAGCGTCTGGGGTCTGGGGTTCAGTTCATATGAACTCCGGTACGGTTCGCTGCTGATGTGAACGCAATCGTACTACATCGCGGAAGTGAACCGCTAAACGAACTGCAGTATTACGAAGTTTTAAACGAGAGACAGAAACAATCAGTTCAACCAATATTCAGCTTTGGGAAGGGGCGCCGCGTTTGGTGCCTCCGCTGTGGGCCAGATGCAGTACTGGGGGTCGGGGATGTTGAAGGCCGACCGGTCAGTGCAGCCCGAGCTTCGGCATGCGTGAGGTTTATCTCTAAAGATGTAGCTCTGCCGATGTTGAGCAGAAACTCCTGACTATATGCACATTTTAGAACAGATAGACGCGACAAGGACGTACAAAAACACTGACTCGCAAGATAGAAAACACCGTTCTGTCTGGAGAGAGAGAAGCCGCAGCGTGTGCACGAATAATAAATAATTTGCTACACATCAGAAATCACTGATCACAGATCAGAAGGAACTGAAAAAAGACTTCTGTTTTCATTTGTACATCCAAACACTGAGAAACTGCCAGCATTCACTTGTTCACAAGCCATGATCTCTCGAGGACAAATATGGCGCTCGCATGGGTGTGCCAAATTCTCTGGGCGAAGGAAAGAGAGGTAACCGTTCCTGTTCTGATGTCAAAACAGGAGACTTCAGGATTGGCTTGTCTGGCCTGTCATTTTCTCAAGGGCAGAGAAAGACCTCGGTTTTACACCGATCAACATTTCTATCCACTTGGGGACAATATTCAGGCTAGGGGAACTCATATTAATGTTGAAAAACCTCATAAAATGAAAATTTCATGCCATGGGACCTTTAAAAGTTTTCAATTTAATTCATCCATGATGCCAAGATAAAAACAATAATCTGCCTGAGCAAACCATGGCTCAGAAATTCATATTTTATGACTCATGTTGCACAGAAGGATGATGCCGAATACTGTGATCAGTGAGTCGAATCATGATTCGGATCGTGTGTCAAACCGCCAAACTGCTGATTCGACTCACTGATTCATAATTTTCACTGAAGTCTCACAGCAGACACGCCTCTTGACAGAGGGCATTCAGCCAGAGGGCAAACATCAGTATAGAAAAAATGCCTTTTATTTCTAAATTATGACATTTTTTGATGTAAAAACCATACTAACAATATAAGTACACCTCAGGAAATATTATAAAATAACGTTAAAAAATCAATGCCATGGGGCCTTTAAAGTTTATTTGAAAGTAATAGTTTGGTCAACATTATGTTGATCAGTGTTTGCTTTAGTTGGGCTCTTTGGCCTTGACTTTTTAATGTTAGCTTTTCTCTGGATGCTGTAACTGTTTGTTATGGCAATGACAGCAAGAAAAGTGGTGATCAAGTGGCTACTTGTTGGTAATAAAGATATTAACATGATGTAGTGGTCAAAGAGAAGATAAATTGCAATCGTCTTATGAACTTCTGAAAAAATGCTCTTTTTGCTTTCCAGCATGCTGTAAAATACACAAAAGCCAAATATCTTTCTAAATTAATATTAAAATATTATATATTCAATACATGAAACATTGTTTTCTCTCCAGGTGGACGCCATTGGGTCTGTTGTTACAATGAGCCTGAACCACTCACTTGCCATGCTTCATTTAAAGGTTTAAACCAATATCTCTTTCTGACCTTGGGGATAAGGTTTATAATATTAAGCCTACTACTTCTTCTGTTGATGTTACCCAGCTCTTTAGGGAGGTTCTGGATAAGATCAGCCCTAATGTATTGGCTATTATAAACAGATATTAAGACAGTGGCTGTGTTCCTATATGCCTCAAAAAAGCGGTGATCATGCCCCTTCTTAAGAAGCCAAATTTACATATAAAAAAAAAAATATATATACATTTAATTTATAAATCATCAACATCTAAGCCTCTGTTAATCTCAATAAGAGCTTCTGTAGTCGTATGACAGAAATATATAGGCAGTCTGGTTTGTAATAAGTGAAGCTGGTAATGCTGTTTGTGGAGTTGTTTAATGACATTGGAGCCTGACGTCAAAACATTTTTAGTCAACCCAATTTTTATTTTCAACCAAAATTTGACATCTGAGTGACTTTGGAGTCCACGGCTGTTATGTGGGAGTGTTCTAATCTGTGTTTCATTGCAGTATCCCTGGTAGCTCACCTGCAGTCCACCGGTTAATTGCTGTCACCTGAAGGGAGCCATTTTAAATCTAGGACACATATTCTCTCGGGGTGCTTTCACACTAGCAGTTTTGGTGCGCACCCGGGTTCGATTGACGTCAGAGTTCGGTACGTTTGGATGATGTGAAAGCGGTCTTCCGAACTCGGGTGCGCACCCACGAACCATACCAGAGTCCACTTAAAAAGCGTCTGGGGTCTGGGGTTCAGTTCATATGAACTCCGGTACGGTTCGCTGCTGATGTGAACGCAATCGTACTACATCGCGGAAGTGAACCGCTAAACGAACTGCAGTATTACGAAGTTTTAAACGAGAGACAGAAACAATCAGTTCAACCAATATTCAGCTTTGGGAAGGGGAATATGCAGGTCAGGAGAAGGGTCGACAACAATTTTGGATCGCTATATGTTGGCTTGTTTGTTTGGTACTAGGGATGGCACAGTTCACAAAACCCACGGTTTCGGTTCGTATCACGGTTTTAGGGTCACGGTTTTCGGTTCTGTACGGTTCTTGTTGTTTTTTTTAATTGTTAACACTCCAGAAATTTACTTCAGCATATGATATACATGGCTTAATCATCCACAATTTAGGATACAGTATTAAAAAATTGTTATATCAAGTTGTTTCCTAACTGGCTGTCTACCTAGTCCGACACATTGGTGTAACATTTTTCATTTTAATCATATCAATTTTGATCAGAACAATGCACTGTGGCTTTAATTCAGCTGACCTGATTAACAAATTTCACCATGAAGTGTTCCGTGTGTTTCACAATCACCATATGACATCCAGCGCTGTGAAAAAATAACATAAAATACACAAAAACACAACACTGCTAGAAGTTTTTGCCCAAACTTCAAAGGCATGTTTAAATTATTAAAACTAGAAGCATATCTTAACTTTTAAATTTTACATTTATCATTTGAACTACTTATATACAACATGTTATATATGCACAAGGATACATTGTGCATGCGTCAAACTGTGCGACGCACACACTCCGAACCGAGACAAGCGAACCGAACGGTTCGTTTTTTTTCCCTGTACCGTGCCACCCCTATTTGGTACGGTAGGAGGCCCAACCTCATATTCTTTCATAGGGCCCAAAATTGCTTGCAGAGCCCCTGTAAAAAGTTGCCATTATGACTTAATTATCTCATCAACTGCAACACTGCTTCAAGCTAGTGTTGAGTTAACTCTGAGAAATTTTCAGTGTGGCTAAAAAAGAAAAAAAAATTAGCCAGCAAAAAATGACCACAGAATGTTACAGCCCTATACTTCACTTCTTCATTTAGTTGTTGTCTATCACGTATGAAACCACAGTGGTCAAAACCAGAGTGTGAATGACAAACGTTCTCACGCATGCAAATACTATATATAAATAATAAAATACCTAGTTATCTATACATCATAATGATCTCACTGAATTCATTATCATTTGTATAAACGTATTGGTCGTAATGTTTGTTCACTGTACTTAAAACAAAAATGGCACTTTTTTGACCTTTGCAAACTTGGCAAGAAAAACAGAACAAAGGCCCATGCTCAAGAAAGATAATATAATGCTACTCTTTACTTCTTCATTTAATTGATGTCTACCACGTATGAAACCATAGACTGTACAAGCAGAATGACAACTGTTCTCACACATGTAAATCTACAAAAAAGAAGCATAGCAACTCTTCCTATATATATATATATATATATATATATATATATATATATATATATATATATATATATATATATATATATATATATATATATATATATATACATATATATATACATATATATATATATATATATATATATACACACACACATATATACATATATATATACACACACACATATATATATATATATATATATATATATATATATATATATATATATATATATATATATATATATATATATATATATATATATATATATATATATATATATATAAACACACACACACACACACACAAACACACACACACACACACACCACTCAGGCATAACATCATTACATAATATTATGACAGGTGAAGAAAATAACACTGATTATCTCTTCATCACCTGTTAGTGGGTGGGATATATTAGGCAGAAAATGAACTTTTTGCCAAAGTTGATGTGTTAGGAGCAGGAAAAATGGGCAAGCGTAAGGATTTGAGCGAGTTTGACAAGGGCCAGATTGTGATGGCTAGACGACTGATCTCCAAAACTGCAGCTCTTGTGGGGTGTTCCCAGTCTGCAGTGGTCAGTCTCTATCAAAAGTGCTCCAAGGAAGGAACAATGGAGAACCGGCCAAGGCTCATTTATCAAGTTCTTCCTACCAGACTCAACCTTTCTACCTGGTTACCCACAACCCACAACCCACAACCCTCATTGTTTGCCTCACACCACAGAACACACCACTGAAACATTGCCACACATCCTGAACGGCTGCCATGCTTACAAGGGAATGTACACAGCACACCACAACAGAATAGTGGACCTTGTAGCGAAAGACATATCAAATAATTTTTCACCTTCAGTAAGAATGTATGCAATATAAGAATGTCAGCATTGCAATAGTAACTCTGATACCTTCTCACATGTGTCTGCTAATACACCAGATGTTGTGATTAATGAGGAGTTCAGTGAGGTGTAAGTTTTGGAGGTTGCATGCACCTTTGACTCTAGTGTGGAGGAAGCCTTTATGACCAAGGCAAGGCCGTAACCATGTCTTGAACATTGGGGGGGACCAATTTATTTTTATTTTTATAAAGCATAAAGAAACAGAACAGAGAACAGAATTCTAGGTCTGTTTCTAGTTGGGAAACAATCCTTTTGGGACTTTTTGCAAATAATATTTTTCATTAATTTGCGTAAAATATATTATTAGTCCCGAGATTCTTTGCATTAGTGAATAAATACATAGATTTGCTGGTGAAATTCAAATTCCCCAGTGGTCTGGTGGTAGAATTTTTGTAAAGCGTGTCAAAGGTTCCGGGTTCTAATCCGCTCTCATATAGTTTTTTTCTTTTCTTCTTCATTAAAATCAAACATGTTCATCAATGATTGTATATTAAGAGCGTGGACACATTTGTGTGCATTATATTTTGTGATTTCACCGGAAAGAATATATTCTCTCTCCGCAACGGCATTAAGCGATATACTGTATTGACGTGCTCATCTGTGTGTGAAGACCAGGGTTGCCAGGTTTTCACAACAAAACCTGCACAATTGCTACTCAAAACTAGCCCAAAACAAGCCCAATCGCGTTTCTCCGGTAACGCGTTTGGGGGGTAAAATGTCTTTTTGGCATGGGTTGCCTGCTAAATTTTGGATTCCCGAAGGAAAATTTTACATAATTGGGGTCGCTTCAACCGTGGACATGGAAAAACAGCCCGCGGCAACAGATTTGAAGTAGTCCAATTCCGCGGGAAAACAGCGGACTTGACAACACTGGTGAAGACTGTGCACTGCACGAGCCAAAAGAGAATGTAAACCCCGCCTACTTTGATTTGATTGGGCATCTCAATCATTTTGACATTGATGGGCGCTGTTAGAGCCCTGAGACAAACCAGACTAAAATGTAACTTGTAAACCTTTTTGTCATCCTAACAACAAGATATAGAGCATTACATAATGAAGTGCAGCAGAGCAGTGCAAGAATTTCAAATATTGGGGGGGACAATTTGGCCATTTATAATTATTGGGGGGGACTTGTCTGATACAGGTTGCAAACACAAATTCAACATGCTACTCACTGGGGCTCAAAGCAATTTAAAGAAGATTTCTTGATTTATGCAATTGAATGATAATTTTGACATTGAATTTTGACAACTTTAAGGTTTGTAGTTTGAGTTTATAGTAGTCATAAATTATGAATTTACAACAGCAAACAACATCTATGTTATTTTATATTTCATTTTTATTTTATCAACAGGATAAAGATATACATAGTTGCAGGCATATGCCATTTTTCGAGAAGCTGAGTTTGCTTGCAAAACTTGTTTCCCCAAGAATCTTTGGGTTCACTCGCAAAGAACACAAAAGTGTTGTGAGCGAAAGCAAAAGCATTGAAATATATATTTTTTTTTTCCCTACATCTCATATTTTTCCATCACCATGTCCAGATTTACCTCATATAGTTTTTTTTTGTTTTTTTTATCCCTAAACCTATAAGCCTTTATATAGATGCCCTACCTGAGTCTGCCCTGTCAATTTATGTAGGACACCACTGCCATGTTGTCTGTCCCAACCAAGACATGGTGTCCTTCCAGGTTCTGGAGGAAGGTTTCTAGGGCTAGGGGGACTGCTCTCATAGGGTGGCCATACGTCCGGATTTTGGCCGGACAGTCCGGATTTTAAGCTCCCTGTCCGGCATCCGGCGCAGCCTCAAGCCGGACACTCATTTGTCCTCCTTTTTGGAGTCGCGCTGAATCAATAAAAACCCACTCTAAAATCTTTATTGGGACCCATAGCGTCTAATGCCGTAAGATCTCAGGTCAAACTAATGATTGGCTGAAAGTGGTGTCAAATAAATATCTGATATATCATTGGTTAAAAACGAAAACAAGCCTCCACGACGTGCTGGCTACATCGTATCATAACGTTAACATGCCTAAACGTCAGACGAAGAAAAACTTTTTAAAGAATGTTACTGTCACTGCAAGCATTTATGCAATTCTCAAAAGGATGAACTTCTAACCTCCTAGTAGACATGACAAAAACTGGACATGCAGGGTGTGGTCAGTTCTGTTTCAGGGAAAATCAGGGAGATTTCCTTTTTTTTTTGTCTTCATAATGCGACGTGATTTGCAAGAACCGGAGCTTTTGGTCTTGTATCAGATTAATGTTTGACAGGTTTGATACAATTAAGTCTATATATATATATATATATATATATATATATATATATATATATATATATATATATATACAGTGGGTACGGAAAGTTTTCAGACCGCCTTCAATTTTTCACTCTTTATGTTGCAGCCATTTGCTAAAATCATTTAAGTTATTTTTTTTTCACATTCATGTACACACAGCACCCCATATTGACAGAAAAACACAGAATTGTTGACATTTTTGCAGATTTATTAAAAAAGAAAAACTGAAATATCACATGGTCCTAAGTATTCAGACCCTTTGCTGTGACACTCATATATTTAACTCAGGTGCTGTCCATTTCTTCTGATCATCCTTGAGATGGTTCTACACCTTAATTTGAGTCCAGCTGTGTTTAATTATACTGATTGGACTTGATAAGGAAAGCCACACACTTGTCTATACAAGACCTTACAGTTCACAGTGCATGTCAGAGCAAATGAGAATCATGAGGTCAAAGGAACTGCCTGAAGAGCTCAGAGACAGAATTGTGGCAAGGCACAGATCTGGCCAAGGTTACAAAAAAAATCTGCTGCACTTAAGGTTCCTAAGAGCACAGTGGCCTCCATAATCCTTAAAGATCCCATGGCATGGCATTTTTCTATTATTTTATAATGTTTCCTAAGGTGTTCTTATATTGTTAGTATGATTTTTACATCATAACATGTCATAATTTAGAAATAAAAGGCATTTTTTCTACACTGATGTTTGCCCTGTGGCTGAATGCCCTGTTTCAAGAGGCGTGTCTGCTGTGAGACTTCAGTAAAAACGCCCACTGTTGTGATTGGCTGACATCTTTGCATTTGAAATGAGTATCAGATCTTGTAGCGGAGGGAGCATGGTTTAACGAGGTCTATGAGGCATGAGCCTGCCAGAGAGAGACGGATGGACCTGAGTTCACTTCTCATCGGTTCTCTCAGCACGTCTCAGTTCAGTGAACTGTTGTAGTTACAGCATATACTAAAGGTTATTAGTATATTTTAGGGATGAAACGGTATGGAAATTTAACATCACGATTATAGTGACCCAAATTATCACGGTTATCAATATTATCACGGTTTTGTTCAAATGAGATGAAAGTGTTCAAAAAGAACAGATGCACACACTTAAAACATTTCAACAAGTTTTATATTTGAAAATCAACAAACAACAAATAAATCAAGCAGCTCTATGCACTTTTTTAAGCTAGATTATATTCTGTGGGATTTCCTTCCTTATAATGGCCGTCGTCAATAGCAACGCATAACGCATAAATAATAATAATTTGACGTAAATATAATCTCTATTATTATCTCTGTAAATATATTCAAGCAATATTCTCATCAGTGTTCAGCAATGATGCATTTTAATCTAGCACATTTTGTGTAAGAGCCCAAACAGTATCCTAGTGAAATAATGCATATCCATATTTCCATATGATTTGACAGTTTATTTTATTAAATATCAAAAGGTGTGTATCATACCTGACACCTAGATGAACACTTTACAGTCAGTTTTATGACTGTCATTCCCTTCAAATGCTATTGAAGTTTGAAACGTGTATAACGTTACCAATGTTGTGTGTAACTTTAGAGACGGTCCCTAAATTCGCCAGCGTTATGCCAGTCAAATCAGATGCGCTGTGGTTCTGCTGTTTGTTTGAAACCATTTTCGCTGCTGAAATAGAACAAAAACCGTCAACCTCTGTATGATGAGTGAATCTCCTGCGTACATCCCATGTTTATCTCTGCTTTGAGTGCAGATCTCAGTGAGCGGCGCGCGCTCTGAACAAAACTCCGCCTATCTGAACGACTCTGATTATGAGACGACATCGCATTCATAAACTCAATAGAAACACGTGTAGTGGTTATAATGTGCAACGCGATTATAACAGATGGCTTTTGAGAAGACTACGACTTCAAGACTTCAACAGCCAGAGTGGCTAGTGTGCAGCCGAAATAACGTTACACCCGCAAATGGCTGTTATGTCAAGCCCTGATTATTATCCCTTAAATGTCACCCTAGTCTTGACTGAATTTGTTCGTTCACTTCACGTTATTATTTCCCAGACGTAGTTTTGTCAAAGTCCACTTGCCTTGCGTTCGTAGTTCCCCTTCGAGGGAACTCGAACTGCGTCGTCGAGTGACAACACTCTGGGAACGCCCACAGCGTTACGCATCTGAAGTATGAATCAAATCAAGCCAATCTGATTGGTGGTGCGTCGTGACGTAGTAGATGACGGCATACCCGGAAGATACAAAAAGGAAGCTGATGCACACACACATTAGCTTTTTTGCTCTTCAGCGAAGCGCTATATGTAAAATTGTCTGTCTATTTGGTGTTGTTTTGTCACATATATCCAGAGATAAGATGGCTAGTGAGCAACAGTTCACAAGGTGTGTGCACCCGTGTCCGCGATTCCTTTCGGGCACGGACACACACCTTTTGTGTGTACAATGCCTGGGCGTGCAGCACGCTAAGGCGGCTCTCGAGGGAGCCGCCTGTAGCGAGTGTGAGAAGCTGCCGCTCAGGGTGTTGCGCTCACGGCTGGCTGTGTTCGGCGAGACCGGCCAAGCCCGCGAGCCCCAGGGTTCTGGGCCCGCTGTTGCTGAGGCACGGCGGCGCCGTAGATCATGGGGCTCGCAACGGGACCTCGTGACGGGATATGGGACTGCTGAGGCACCTTCCCTATCCTCGTCCGAGGATTCCGATGTTCTCCCGCCCCGTGCGGAAGCCCGCGATGCGGCTTCTTCCCGCGGGGCGGAGAACCCGATGCTTCAGCTATCTGGCTCTGAGGAGTCGGATGTGCTGAGCGTCGAGGCGGGTACAGTGGAGCCTGAGCCATCGCTTCACGCACCCGCTCCAGAGGAGCTAGTGGAGGTTTTGACTCGCGCCGTGGCCAAGTTAAACATCTATTGGCCACAGGAAGAACCGGAAATCCAGCAGCCCAGTAAGCTGGATGAACGGTTCTTCAGGCGCAAGCCTCAACCTCCACGCCGGGGTCTGCCTTTTTTCCCGGACCTACACAATGAGTTGTGTAGGTCTTGGGATAAACCCTATTCGGCCAGATTAACCAGCCCTCCAGTACTCGACTTCGGTAATGTGCTGGGGGCGGCCGAACAGGGTTATGGGACACTGCCTAGGGTAGAGGAGGCTCTCGCGAGCTACCTTTCTCCCGAGGCCGCTTCGTCCCTGAAGACCCCGGTATTGCCCGCCAAACCAGCGCGCGATACATCAGCGCTGGTTGGGAGGGCATATATGGCGGCTGGGCGGGCTGGTAGTTGCCTGCACACTATGGCGGTGTTGCAGGCCTACCAGGCCGACCTCCTCAAGGAGCTCGACGAGGGCGGGGGCCCGTCTCCGGACGATGTCCTCGAACTCAGGAAGGCCACCGATTTGTCTCTCCGCATCGCCAAGGAGACGGCCCGTTCCATCGGCCGCTCCATGGCAGGTATGGTGTGTGTGGAGAGGCATCTTTGGTTAAACCTGTCGGGGATGAAGGAGAGAGAGAAACACTTTCTCCTGGATTCCCCGGTCTCGCCTTCTGGGCTTTTCGGCGGTGCGGTTAACACCGTCATCGAGAGGTTCCAGGTGAGAAAACAGGCGGCGGCCTTCCAGCAGTATCTCCCTCGTCGATCCAGCTCTTCGGGGAAGGCTGTCTCAAAGGGACAGCCTCGGCCGTCTGCTAGCTCCTCGCACCGGCAGGTGCAGAAGGAGAGCGTTGCTTCTCGCGCCCCTCCTGAGGGAGCCTGGCAAAAGAGGCGGCGCTCTCGTGGCAAGCCTTCAGAGCCTAAGGTCGATCTGAGGACCGTCCTTCAGGCGAAGAAGGCTGCCACTAAGCGGTCCTAGCTGCGGCTGGATCGCTCAGAGCTGCCCCCCCCGGGTTGGAACGACCGAGGTCGTCTTCCCCCCGGAGCTCTCGGGAGATCAGTGCTGTGTTCCCGCCGTCACAGACGCTTCGGGCCTCACTGATCTCCCGCACACGTGTGTTGTCTTCGCTGCCTCCAACAGGACTTGCGGCTGGACAGCAAACGTGTGCACCCACCGAAAATCGTTCCCGACTTCTCCCTGCCGGTCGAGGCTCGGTTGACACCCGTGGCCAGCCTCGAGAGGCTGGTTCCCTTAGTAGATTATCTTGGCGCATGGACATGCCTTCCGAGTGTATCTACATGGGTCCTGCAGACTGTAGAGCTGGGTTACAGACTGCAGTTCGGTTCTCCTCCCCCGAAGTTCAACGGGGTGGTCCGGACTGTGGTCGGCCCAGAGCAGGTTCGGGTTATGGAACAAGAAGTACAGGCCCTGTTAGCCAAGGAAGCCATAGAGCGGGTTCCGTTGGCGAACAGGGACTCCGGGTTCTACAGCCGGTACTTTATAGTTCCCAAGAAGGATGGTGGGTTGCGTCCGATAATAGATCTCAGGCTCCTGAATCGGTCTCTGAGGAGATTCAGGTTCAGGATGCTCACAATTCCAGCCATCGTGAGTCAGATCCAGCCCGAGGACTGGTTCGTCACGATAGATCTAAAGGACGCATCCTTCCATATTTCCATCCTTCCAACCCACAGGAGGTTCCTGAGGTTCGCTTTCGGGGGCGAAGCGTACCAATATCGGGTTCTTCCCTTCGGCCTGGCACTCTCCCCTCGCACCTTCACCAAGTGTATGGATGCAGCACTGGCTCCGCTGAGACTCCAGGGCATCCGTATACTAAATTACATCGACGACTGGCTCATATTGGCCAGATCGCGCGAGATGGCGGTTCGGCATCGAGATGTCGTTCTGGCCCACATAAGGTGCTTGGGGCTGAGACTCAACACG
Organism: Gobio occitaniae; assembly: GCA_033150135.1. Taxonomy (NCBI): domain Eukaryota; kingdom Metazoa; phylum Chordata; class Actinopteri; order Cypriniformes; family Gobionidae; genus Gobio; species Gobio occitaniae. The sequence goes on from JARQWZ010000961.1 coordinate 125,142, forward strand.
AAGAAAAGCGTGTTGACGCCCTCCCAGAGGACCACGTTCCTGGGAGTCGTATGGGATTCCACGTCAATGCGGGCACGTATGTCTCCCGCACGCGTGGAATCCATACTGGCGAACGTCTCCAGAGTGAAGTCAGGCCGCAGCCTCACTGTGAAGCAGTTCCAGAGACTGCTGGGGCTCATGGCAGCAGCGTCCAACGTGATACCTTTTGGCCTGCTGCATATGAGACCCCTACAGTGGTGGCTGAGGGCCAAGGGGTTTTCCCCGAGGGGAAATCCGTTTCGTATGATCAGGGTAACGCGCAGATGCCTTCGTTCCCTCGTCATATGGCGGAAACCTTGGTTCCTGTCCCAGGGGCCAGTGCTGGGAGCATCATGTTGCCGGAAAGCCGTTTCAACAGATGCCTCCCTCACTGGTTGGGGCGCGGTCATGGAAGGCCGCTTTGCGAGAGGTCTGTGGGAGACCCGGCATTCTTCATGGCACATCAACTGCCTGGAGATGCTGGCGGTCTACAAAGCTCTGAGGAGCTTTTACCCGGACCTCCGCGGCCACCATGTCCTGATACGCTCAGACAACACCTCGGTTGTCGCGTATCTCAATCACCAGGGGGGTTTGAGGTCGCGCCCTCTATGCAGACTGGCGCATCAAATCCTCCTGTGGTCCCAGGGGAAGTTATCGTCCCTCAGGGCGATATACATTCCCTGGGACCAAAACCAGGGAGCAGACATCCTGTCGAGGCAGGGGCTGAGGCCCGGGGAGTGGCGACTCCACCCAGAGGTGGTGGAGGCCATGTGCGAGAGATTCGGCCCAGTGGAAGTGGACTTGTTCGCGTCTCGAGAGACGTCCCACTGTCCACTGTGGTTCTCTCTCAGGCATCCAGCCCCGTTGGGACTGGACGCCATGATACAGACGTGGCCGAGGCTGCGTCTGTACGCATTTCCCCCGATCGCTCTGCTCCCGGGAGTTCTGGAGCGGGTCCGCCGGGAGGGCATCAGCCTGCTCTTAGTAGCACCCCGGTGGCCCACTCGAGTATGGTTCTCGGACATCATAACTCTGCTAGACGGCTCTCCATGGCAGGTTCCTCTGAGGAGGGATCTGCTCTCTCAGGCAGGGGGCACAATATTTCACCCCCGGCCGGAGTTGTGGAGCCTCTGGGTCTGGCCCCTGAGGGGGCTCGGTACCTAGAGGCGGGCCTGTCAGCAGAGGTAGTCGAGACCTTACTCAGCTCCAGGGCTCCTTCTACCAGGAGACTGTACAGCCTCAAGTGGAATGTATTTTCCACTTGGTGTAGAGAGCGTGAGGTGGATCCAGTTAACTGCCCAGCGGCTTCAGTGCTGGAGTTCCTCCAAGATCGCTTCTCCGCTGGTCTTACCCCGTCCACCCTGAAGGTGTACGTGGCTGCCCTTGGGGCTTTCCACGCACCTCTAGGTGATGGACCTTTGGGGAAGCACCACCTGGTTGTACAGTTCCTCCGTGGGGCTCGGAGGATGAGGCCGGTAGCTCGCTCCAGAGTCCCAACCTGGGACCTGGCGGTGGTTCTGGAAGGGCTGGCTGAGGCCCCCTTCGAGCCACTGGAGCTGGCTGAGCCTAAGAACCTGACCTTGAAGGTGGCCTTTCTACTCGCCATTACCTCTCTGAGGAGAGTGGGGGATCTCCAGGCTTTGGCGGTCACGCCAACTTGCCTGGAGTTTGCCCCTGGCAGAGTAAGGGCCATTCTTCACCCTAGACCGGGTTACATTCCCAAGGTTCCATCTCAGGGAGCCCGGTCCCTGGTTCTTCAGGCTTTCCATCCCCCTCCCCACCTGACGGCGGAAGAGGGGAGATTTCATCTGCTCTGCCCGTTCAGACCTCTGGGTATTTATCTAGAGAAGTCTTCCCATTGGAGGAGGTCAGACCAGTTGTTGGTGTGCTTTGGCTCACCCAAGAAGGGGCTGCCTGCGTCAACTCAGACGATCAGTAACTGGATCGTCCAGGCTATAGCCACGGCTTATGGGGTGCGCAATTTGCCTTCCCCCATGGCCGTGAGGGCCCATTCCACCAGGAGCATGGCTTCCTCAGTGGCCCTCCTTTCTGGCGTCTCGCTTCAAGAGGTATGCGAGGCGGCCGGGTGGGCCACCCCGCACACCTTCATACGTTTTTACAGTCTGCACCTCCCGGTGACGCCTGGTGCTCGAGTTCTTGCGTCCTGAGTGTGCCTGGGTCTCCAGCTTCACACTGGGACGTGGGGTGATTTCGGTGTGGCCTAGTGGGTATTAACGTTCCCAGAGTGTTGTCACTCGACGACGCAGTTCGAGTTCCCTCGAAGGGGAACGTCTCGGGTTATGACTATAACCCTTGTTCCCCGAGAAGGGAACGAGACACTGCGTCTCGTCGCCACACCTATCACGGTTAGAGCGCTTGCTTCATCGCAAAAGAGCTAATGTGTGTGTGCATCAGCTTCCTTTTTGTATCTTCCGGGTATGCCGTCATCTACTACGTCACGACGCACCACCAATCAGATTGGCTTGATTTCATTCATACTTCAGATGCGTAACGCTGTGGGCGTTCCCAGAGTGTTGTCACTCGACGACGCAGTGTCTCGTTCCCTTCTCGGGGAACAAGGGTTATAGTCATAACCCGAGACGTTTTGAAGCGTTTCCCCCTATTACAGCGACTTTCTTCTGGCATGTTCTGCAGACAGGGTGAGCATCGATTAAGTTTCCCTCAGGACTTTTGTAAAAGCCAAAATATGACCACACCTCAGATTTGGTCCTTAGAGGCTGAACAATCCCCCGAGCGCTGTCACTGCCTTCTGCCATTTCTCCTCATTCAGAAAACAGCGCTGCGTCCGACTGACGCTGACTGGACAAGATTTACCGCGAGTTTTCACAATCGTGATAATCACACGCGGTTTTAATGATAATGAAATTTTATACGATACTACTAACCGTCACTAAATTTTATCGTGGTTTATCGTGAAACCGGTAATCGTTTCATCCCTAGTATATTTCTAGTCGGAGGGACTGTCACTCATGTCAGAAAGTAACTTTAGTAAATTATGGATCAGCGCTGACTCGAGACGCGAACCGTTTAGAATGATTCAGTCCGATTTGGTGAACTGATTCGGTTCACTAAAAAGAACCAGTTCAAAAGAATGATTAGTTCGCGAACGGGACATCACTAATGGACCAGAGACGGAGCGATTGCTAACAAAGTTATTTATAGTACCTACTGAGTTGTGAGAGCTGTGCTGTGAGCGCGAGTTTATTGTGTTTGTATCTGAGAGTTCTGAATAAACATGAGTCCCAGTCACACCAAGTCCGTCTTCATCATTATTCTACCAACTTTGTAACACTTGCAATGTACCATTACAGCTGTCGAGATGAAAGAGTTACGAGTAAGTGTCGATTATAGCATTATTTTTAGATATTTTCCTATCATATGAAAAGTGTCAGTGACGCACATTGAGTAAACAGCGCAAACAAGACACAACAGCAGTAATCGAATGTAATCCACTTTATTGTGGGGAAAGCTGGCTAGCCTAGCCGGATACGCTCACGCTTACCCCCCTTCTGCTTAATCTCGGGCCGCGTTTGGTGCCTCCGCTGTGGGCCAGATGCAGTACTGGGGGTCGGTCAGTGCAGCTTGAGCTTCGGCGTGCGCGAAGTATATCTCTAAAGATGTGACTCTGCCGATGTTGAGCAGAAACTCATGACTGTATGCACATTGTAGAACAGATAGATGCGACGAGGACTTACAAAAACATGGACTCACAAGATAGAAAACACGAAAACACCAGAACAACATTCTGTCGGGAGAGAGAGAAGCAGCAGCGTGTGCACGAATAATAAAGTTCTGTGTGAACTTGAATAATTTGCTACACATCAGAAATCACTGATCACAGATCAGAAGGAACTGAAAAAAAGACTTATGTTTTCATTTGTACATCCAAACACTGAGAAACTGCCAGCGTTCACTTGTTCACAAGCCATAATCTCTCGAGGACAAATATAGCGTTTGCATGGGCGTGCCAGATTCTCTGGGCGGAGGAAAGGGAGGTAACCGTTCCTGTTATGACTTCATAACAGGAAAATTCCAGATCAGCTTGTCTGAGCTGTCATTTTCTCAAGGGCAGAGAAAGACAGCCACAACTCGGTTTACCGTGATCAAAATTTCTAGCCACTTGGGGACAATATTCAGGCTAGGGGAACTCATATTAATGTTGAAAAACCTCATAAAATGAAAATTTCATGCCATGGGACCTTTAAAAACGTTTGGGACGACCAGAACCCTTCCTAGAGCTGGCCGTCCGGCCAAACTGAGCTATCAGGGGAGAAGAGCTTTGGTGAGAGAGGTAAAGAAGAACCCAAAGATCACTGTGGCTGAGATGCATTCGGGAGATGGGAGAAAGTTGTAGAAAGTCAACCATCACTGCAGCCCTCCACCAGTCTGGGCTTTATGGCAGAGTGGCCTGACGGAAGCCTCTCCTCAGTGCAAGACACATGAAAGCCTGCATGGAGTTTGCTAAAAAAACACCTGAAGGACTGCAAGATGGTGAGAAATAAGCTGCAGGGACAGGACCACTGGTTGCAATCGAGGGAAAGATGAATGCGGCCAAGTACAGGGATATCCTGAACGAAAACCTTCTCCAGAGTGCTTAAGACCTCAGAGTGGGCCATAGGTTCACCATCCAACACGACAAGGACCCTAAGCACACAGCTCAAATAACAAAGGAGTGGCTTCACAACCACTCTGTGACTGTTCTTGAATGGCCCAGCCAGAGCCCTGACTTAAACCCAATTGAGCATCTCTGGAGAGACCTGAAAATGGCTGTACCATCCAACCTGACAGAACTGGAGAGGATCTGCAAGGAGGAATGGCGGAGGATCCCTAAATCCAGGTGTGAAAAACTTGTTGCATCTTTCCCAAAAAGACACATGGCTGTTTTAGATCAAAAGGGTGCTTCTACTAAATACTGAGCAAAGGGTCTGAATACTTAGGACCATGTGATATTTCAGTTTTTCTTTTTTAATAAATCTGCAAGAATGTCAACAATTCTGTGTTTTTCTGTCAATATGGGGTTCTGTGTGTACATTAATGAGAAAAAAATGAACTCAAATGATTTTAGCAAATGGCTGCAATATAACAAAGAGTGAAAAATGTAAGGGGGTCTGAATACTTTCCATACCCACTGTATATCTCACTTTGAGCGCTGCTTACTCCCAGTATAGTCCTATATTTTCTCGAAAACAAAACATATTACCCAGAATACATTGTTTCTACAGTATATTACTGTTTTCATGGCAAATAGTATGTAACTGTGAGAATGTGGCTGTTTTTTACAGCAAGGTTTAACAGTGTAAAGCAAAGGGAACTGTTCAAAAACATTTGATCTATTAATAAATAAATTGTTAACTTAACTCATTTCATGACATTTGTAAATTTAAGCGGAAAATTTAATACATACAGTTTTATATGCTATACTTTAGACAAAAATGACAAATTTTGTGAAGTTAACATCTGTTTAAGTATAATCAAACGCTTAATCACAAACGCTTAATCTATAATCTGTTCTGTGTCAACAGGATATCCGTTCAGTTCTGTGGTTGGGTATTTTTCTGCTGCATTTAGTTTCTCTTTTATGATATTGCACGTTTTTGCAAGAATCCGGTCATGGGTTTTTACAGATGCTTCAGCTTCTTTGGCAATATGTACCAGGTCTACTATTATCTACTCTGTTGTTCATCTGTGGCCCAGTCTCCATTTATATTAATTTAATATAATTATTTTAAAATGTGCACAATATATATTTGAAATATATATAGGCTACCTCACTGCAAAACTTGGAGACATGCAACTGCACTAAAAAGAGTTGTGTTAAAAATGACACATGTTGTGTTAGTTTTAAAACGTGGTGTGTTTGCTCAGGGACAACACATTTTGTGTCAAATTTAACTCAATAAATGTGTAAGTCATTTTAACACACATGTTTTTTAACACACATGTCTCAGGGCAGCAGAGAGGAAATGGCATAAATCAAATCACCCATCTGATCTAGCTAAGTATCAGTCTTTGCTCTCATCCTTCTCGAATGAAGTACACGCAGCTAAATCTTATTTCCAAAACAAAATCAGCAGCACTTCAAACTCACGCACACTATTCAGAACATTCAACTCTCTGCTCTGTCCTCCTCCACCACCTCCCACCACCTCCCTATCTCCAGACGACTTTGCACAATTCTTCACAAACAAAACTACAACTATCAGCAATCAGTTCTCACCCCCACACACTGTGGATTTTAGATCTGCCACTTCCACGACCGAACATACTCTCTCCTCATTTTCCACACTCACTGAGGCCGAAGTATCTAAACTTCTCCTCTCCAGCCATCCTACCACCTGTCCTCTCGATCCCATTCCCTCACACCTCCTTCAAGCCATCTCTCCTACTCTCCTTCCTGCACTCACACACATCATCAACACATCGCTCTGCACTGGCACTTTCCCTACCACTTTCAAGCAGGCTCGGGTAACTCCACTGCTTAAGAAGCCCACTTTAAACGCATCACTCATAGATAACTACAGACCTGTCTCTCTCCTGCCATTCATAGCAAAAACTCTTGAACGAGTTGTTTTCAACCAGGTTTCATCCTTCCTCTCACAGAATAATCAGCTGGACACTAACCAATCCGGTTTCAAAAGGGGCCACTCCACAGAGACTGCATTACTGTCGGTCACCGAAGCCCTGCGGATAGCTAAAGCTGAGTCCAAATCATCAGTCCTCGTCCTCCTTGATCTATCTGCTGCCTTTGACACGGTAAATCATCAAATCTTTCTGTCCACCCTCTCATCACTGGGCATCACAGGGACTGTGGTTTGAGTCTTATCTCACAGGTAGGTCCTTCAAGGTTGCCTGGAGAGGAGAGGAATCCCAAGCGCATCAACTGACCACGGGGGTTCCTCAGGGCTCAGTGCTTGGACCTCTCCTTTTCTCCATTTACACTACTTCATTAGGTCCCATCATACAGGCACATGGCTTCTCATATCACTGCTATGCTGATGACACTCAGCTCTACCTTTCATTCCAACCAGACGACCCCACAGTAGCTGCACGAATCTCCAGCTGTCTGGCTGACATCTCGGCATGGATGAGTAAAAATCACCTACAGCTCAACCTGGCAAAGACTGAGTTCCTCATCTGTCCCGCCAGTCCCACTATGCAACATGACTTCACCATCCAGCCAGGTACATCCCTGATCTCCCCTTCAAAATCACTCAGAAATCTTGGAGTTACATTTGATGACCAGTTGTCCTTCAGAGAACACATTGCTAAGACCGCTCGCTCGTGCAGGTTTGCGCTCTACAACATCAGGAAGATCAGACCGTTCCTAACAGAACACGCAACACAGCTTCTTGTCCAGGCCCTGGTTATTTCTAGACTTGACTACTGCAATGCGCTTCTGGCTGGACTCCCCTCTTGTGCGATCCAAACACTTCGAATGATCCAGAATGCAGCGGCACGTCTGGTCTTCAACGAGCCCAAAAGGACCCACGTCACACCACTCTTCATCTCTCTGCACTGGCTACCACTCGCTGCTCGCATCAAGTTTAAGTCGCTGACGCTTGCCTACAGAGCCACCACGCACTCAGCTCCTGCTTACTTTGACTCGATTCTACAAATCCACACCCCCACCAGAAGCCTTCGTTCAGCTAAGGAGCGAACGCTTGTGGTACCATCACAGAGAGGCAAAAAATCCCTTTCCAGAACATTTTCATTCAACGTTCCCAGCTGGTGGAACAATCTGCCCACCGCCATCCGAAATGCTGATTCATTGACAACATTCAAAAGTCAACTAAAAACTCATCTCTTCCGTGAGCACTTAACCTCTTAAAAAAAAAAAAAACCTTTCCTTTCCTCTTTCTCCTCCTCTTTCCCTCCCTACTCTAGCCTGTGCTACACTGAGAAATGTACATGGACTAAGTATTTCAGGCACTTGTTGCGCTCACTCGACTCTTCACGACCAATCGCTTATTGTACCCCCAAGTTGTAAGTCGCTTTGGATAAAAGCGTCTGCTAAATGCATAAATGTAAATGTAAATGTAATGTTTTGTCAGGTAATTACATACTCAGATGTCATTTTAAAAATAAAGTGAATGGGGTAGATGTTAAATTATTAACCATGTAATCAATAGTCGAGTACAGAATGCATGTGCACACAAAGCACAAGACAATGATTTAAACTCAATGACTGGACAGACTCACTGGACTGTACATTATTCAATTATTCACACTTCAAGACCTCATCGACGATGCTGCTTTTGAGAAAAGATCATGAAGAGATAACAGATAAACGAGTTTGCACTTTGAATTACATTAAAATGTAGCAACTGATAAAACATTGCATATTAATAACTTTTATTTACACAGGCCTGTTTGTTTGACAACATAAACACTGCGTACAATGAACATTGATGGTGAGTGTCTTCTTGCTTTATAAAAACAAAACAACCTGTAAAAAGAGATGAGTTAAAAATGACACGTAATGTAGAATTTAACACATGCCGTGTGTGTGCTCAGGGACAACACATGTCAAATTTAACACACAACCTGTGTCGTTTCTTAACACATCTCTGTGTTTATATAAGCACTACACGTTTTCTGTAACTCAACTAATGTGTTATTCCTCTTAGTGTGTTGAAACCTTTTACACACTAATGTGTTATAGTTACACAACTTATGTCAGAAATGTGTTACATGTGACTGTAGTAGGTGTGTAATTGTAACTTCTTGTGTTTGGATGAACACTGAAGAGTATTGATGACTTGTGTTTAGTCCAATGATGTTTAATAAAGAGTTTGTTTGAACATTTGATTACCTGGATGTTTTAGACATCATGAATCTATACACACAAGCTCTTATTGAGATTAACAGAGGTTTAGATGTTGATGTTTTATTGAATGTTTCATTTAAAGTTACCAGAATCGTGATTAATGGCTCCTTTATTTGAACTCTTGACCCTTACTCTCTGGCTGCTAAAACTGTATTTTAATAAAATATGTTTGTTATGGCAAGAGAAAATATGATCAGATGTTTCTTGATGATGTCATAATCAGCACATACTGATCTGATCACATTTTTGAGTATATGGATGATGTGCATTTATTTTATTTATGTGCTGTTAGTTATAACGGTCTTGTGAAACTACTTCATGATATCCAGCAGTGCAGAATGATTTCTAATTTATAAATATAAATATTAAAAATTAATAATTATTTTATTAAGTTTTGAGATGCAGCAGAAACTAGTCAAACACAGACATCAAGAATCAGCACATGAATCTCAACAATGGTGACAAACCAAAAGCTTCATGCCGCAATGCATGCTGGGAGTCATGGATGAGCATGAAGCTTTTGGTTTGTCCCCATTGCTAAGATTCATGTGCTGATTCTTGATTCTTGTGTGTGTGTGTGTGTGTGTGTGTGTGTGTCTGTTTGTTTGATACTGTAGACCATGCAACGTCAACTGGCGGCCCGCGGGCCAAATCCGGCCCGCCAGAGATTTCCATCCGGCCCCCAGAATAATACTGAATTCAGGAATAGCCTTGTAAGATGAAAAAGTTTAGGGCTGGTCCGAATACCATTTTTTGAGCTTCGAAGCATCGGAGAGAGGGGCTGACCATATTTTTATCTCTAATAAAGGCAGGAATCTGTGTATGTATGTCCGTTTGCATTTTTTTTATTTCGAGAACCGTTCATCCAATCGACTTCACAAGGGAGTGCAGTGTCGCATTTGGTGCAATATAGATGGACACACGAGACGTGACACATTCAGAATTAATAAACTTTTAGTAAACTACAGTCAGAACAGCGCAAGTCGGAAGCAGCGCACCTTACGCGGGCAGAGCTTATGCTCCGAGAACGGACACTGCACTAGTGATATAAAACGCACACACACAGGTCTGTTAAATTAAGCAATACTTTTAAGGTAGTCTAATATTTTTCTGACTAACAAATTGGCACAGTAAGGGTAGATTTAAATAAAGAAAAACGAAATTTAAATAAAGAAAAACGAAATTTAAATAAAGAAAAAACGAAATTTAAATAAAGAAAAAACGAAATTTAAATAAAGAAAAACTAGATTTAAATAAAGAAAAAACTAAATTTAAATAAAGGAAAACAAAATTTAAATAAAGAAAAACGAAATTATGTTAAATTAAAAACGAGATTAATTTAGATTGATAATAACGGGTAAAAATGCTAATACATTTTGTTTCTATTATTCTATTTTCCACAATGTCAAAGCAACAAAACACAAGCTCAGACATGCACTTCGGTCCATACAAACTCCGCTGTTCTGTGCTCTAGCCAGAGAACACTCCCATTGCTGGAACACGCGCCGGTTCTATTTATAGCATGCACGCGTTTCCCGCCTGGCTCAGTGTGAAAACTCCAACCTGTTAAATATGGGAGCCGAAATAAAAACGGACACGCCACGCAGCTGAGACGCTCACGCAGCCAGTTTGTCGCTGGCCTTATTCAAGCGGGAATGAGAACCGCTTTGTGGGGGATCCCAGGTGTGCAAAAAAAACCTGAATATTCGAATGTCAAATTTTCAAATCGAATACCAATCCACCGAACGAATATTCAAATTTTCGGGTCCATTCCATATTTATTCATTTTTAAATCTAACGGGGGAAAAAAAGCCTTCTGACAAGTAGTTTGTGCTCTCATAAACGCATTGCTATCATTGAACATGTTTTATTGTTTCACATGCTCATTTTTTCACAAATGTCAACATTTTCCTTGCCTGGGATTTGCGCACAATTGTGGTGTCTCAATAACAACCATCAACATAACAGAGAAGAACATGGTAATTGCAAGCCTTGCACATCAGCAAAAAGTTCTAATGACAAATAAAAGCGACAGGACTCAGTTTTATCTGGCCCTTACAGTGTCTGCAGAGAAAAATTCTGGCCCTTGGACAAATATAGTTGATGACCCCTGCTGTAGACTGTAAGATCCTGTATAGTCTTTAAAAACTAATTTTAAGCTACTTGCAACATGCTAATCTAATTCTGAAGAACCACAATAATAAAAACCTTATTTAAGTAAGTCATATTTCAGATATTAAACTCTGGCTGAGCTTAACAAAACTACATGATGATAAGATTATCATCTGATCATATTTTTCTCATGGTTACTTCTGCTGCTTCAAATGTGCAAAAAAACACAAAGTTTCAGCAAACAGAGAAAAAATAATGCTAAAGAGTCGAGGGTCAAGAGCACAAAGAAAGCAAACACTGATCACCATCATGGTGTGAATGAAACATTCAATGAATCGTCAACACCAACTCTAACGCCAAATCCTGTTAATCTCAATAAGAGCATCTGTAGACGTCTGACAGAAATAAAGTCATTCTGGTAAAGGCTGATTTATACTTCGGCGTTGGACCTGCGGCGTAGCCTCTACGGGGTGAGCTATGCATCAATTTTAATTTATACTGTCCGCATCGACATGCAGTAACACATGCAGAGGGAGCATGAAAGCCCCTGAGGGAGGGGTTCTGGCAGACCAATCCCAGCGCTTGAGCTCCGTGTAGAATTGACGCGTTTTTGGAGAGGTGCACGTCAGGGTACGTCATAGGCTACGCATTCAACACACAGCCTACAGCGTACACTCGACGCAGAAGTATAAATTGGGCTTTAGTAATAACAAGTGAAAAGCGGTGAAAGCAGCATTTGGCATTGACATTGAAAAAGAGATTGTGATTGGCTGCTAAAAAACACCTGTTAATCTTTAAGTTTGTATAAATTTAGATTCTTTTTTTATTTTAATGTATAGTTTTAATTATTTTAGAGCTTTTTATGGCATACCATATAAAATATACCAATAATTTTTTCATAAACACAAACTGCCCTCCACCCAGTGCTATTCTATCAGAGTTACATTTTAACACATATTGTGTGTTGGATCTACACAACATGTGTCAAAATACCATCAACACACTGTTTTGTTTTTTAACACATCACATCTCTTTTTAGAGTGTGCATTTAAGTTAATACTCAATACATCTTGTCACCTTTTTTAACCCCTAACTGACTGTATTTGTCAATGTTTTTTTATATGTGCTAAGTTAAAACCATATTTTTATAACATTTGTCATTTATCATGTATGATAAAAGTCGTTGGTAACACTTTACAATATTGGTGCACTAATATGCATTAACTCATGCTTAACGAATGCACAGATAATCATGAGTTAATGTGTGACTCATGAAGAACTAAACCATTTATTAATGATTAATACATCAGCAGCTAACATTCTATATGATTAATAGATTAAGTAATATATTAATTATTATTAGTTAAATGTGTCATAATATATTCAATCCCTAATAACATATTATATTAACTAATAATGTAAATTAAGGTGGTAATAACCACAACGGGTCAAAGCCGTTTTTACCTGTACTTAACAATTAGGTAACAGTCATGTGCCTCAACAAGTAAAGACATAACATAATGATACCTTTGTAAATCATTAGCTAATGATAAATTAAAGCATAAAACTGATTTACATTATAGTTAATATAATATGTTATTAGGGAATTAATACATGACACATTTAATTAATAGCAATTCATCTATTATGTCAGGTTTGAAGTAGGGATGAGTTGAGGACTCAATCGCAGGAGAAATGATGGGCTTTATTATTAAAAAAATAGAACAAAACACAAACAAAAACTACCACAAGGGGAAAAAACATAAACGACAAGACTTGACTTCTTGACTTGACTTTACTTGACACTGAGCAGGGAAACATGAGGTATTTTCGACGGGTAACAGTTGACGACGATCCAGCATAGCACTGCAAACACAAGGATAATAAATAGGGAGCAAAAGAGGGTAATGAGGGAAGACAGGTGGGGCAGATTAACCAATAATCAGGAAACAAGGAGGGTGGGGTTAGACAATAGACAAGAGCACATGACAAAAACAAACACGACAGACATGTGCTCGCACCAAACGTGACATGAACATGCAGCCAATGAGAACTCACAAGCTGCATGCCCACAAAAACACGACAACATGAAGGTCAAAATACCGGCGCGAGAAATATATACATAGATTCCTCATTCGACCGATCCGCGCAGGCACTAATGAGGAATCTATGTATATATCTATGACCGCACCGGTAATTTGACCTTATTCGCAGGAAGTTATTGCGGTCTGGAGAGCTGATGACGTTCGTCGATAATAGGTGAAATAATAGCATAAGTACTGCTTGGTTTCTTGCAGAAACTGATCGTTTCGTGTCTTAACCCTTTAGATGCCAGAGGTTTTTTTCCTAAAACGTTTGATTTTGACATCTTAATTTCAAAAGGCTATATCTTAAAAGTGATAAAATAACTTTACGATGAACACTCCGACCCCTGGAAACATTGTTTCCACCACTGACATTGGGCAAAGGACCATCTACAATTGGCAAAGGATTCACCATTTGTGCTTGGTGTAGGGCTACAGTTTCACTTTCAGAATCACGTCATCTTCTGAAGGCAGATATTCCCCTCCAGAATTATCGGATAAAATGGCTCAATCGCACACTAGCTCTGCTTTTGTTCGCACTAATTCAATGCGCTCTTCCTCGAAGATTTTGTATAGAATCATGACGTTTTTTTGAGTCTGGGATGAAGTATGACGTGTCTGCCATCTAGTGGAGGGGAGGTAGAGCGAAATTTGACACCCTATTTGACAAAATCGGCCGTTTTATTCAGTGCCACATCTTGTCGAGTAAACTTGACCGTGGCACCTAGAGGGTTAAGACATCAATGTGTCATCACGAGCCGCAGGGTTTAACTTGAAGTTGTCTGTGCATGCTTTTTACCCTAATAGAATTGGACCCTATTCACATGCATTATAGCTGGGTGTTATTCTTCACCCGATTCAACTTCACCATCTCTAACCAACCATGTCCCAAAAACATCAAGGCGGCTGCCCTTTCCCGCATTTACAGACCCGATGAGAAGATGGAGGATTCCGAGCCCATCCTGCCTGGGAAACTGTTTGTCAACCTAATCGTCTGGTCAGAAGAGACCCTGCCCTCCTCCAATGCCTCTACCCACGCTCCACCGGGCTGTCCACCGGGCTTGCAATACGTCACCCGCACTCAGCGCACACCCCTCATCCACTCCTCCCACACCTCTCTGTGTCTCCCAGGGGTCAATGAAACCCTCTCACTGCTTAAACAGTGCTTCTGCTGGCCAAACATGGCATCGGACGTTAGGAGGTACGTGCAGGGATGCCAGGAGTGTGCCATTTCCAATACCCCCTGTCATTTTCCTGCTGACAAGCTGCATCCTCTGCCCGTTCTCAATCGTCCCTGGTCACACCTAGGAGTGGATTTCATCATGGATCTTCCTGTCTCCGACAATTGTACCTGCATCCTAGTGGTAGAAGACCGGTTCTCCAAGTCCTGTCATCTGCTTCCTCTGAAAGGTTTACCTACCGCTATGGACATGGCAGAACTAATGTTTAACCACATATTCCTTTACTACGGCATTCCCTAAGACATCGTATCGGACAGAGGTCCCCAATTCATATCAAGGGTATGGAAAGCATTCTTCACCTATCAGCCTCTCCTCGGGGTACCATCCCCAGACAAACGGGCAGATGGAACGCAAAATCCAGGAGATCGGCCGCTTCCTCCGTACCTTCTGTCATGGCCACTAGAACTCCTGGAACCAGTTCCTGTGTTGGGCCGTGTATGCACAGAATTCTCTACGGCAACCTTCCACCGGTCCGAGAGGGTCTGGGCCCACCATCAACTTCAGCGTGCTCTCCACAGACGCAGATTGACAGCAGACCTTCACCGCTCCAAGACTCCCTCCTACCAACCTGGCCATAAGGTCTGTCTGTCAACGAGGGACATCAGACTGCATCTGCCATTCCGGAAGCGGAGTCCCAGGTTCATTGGTCCCTTCCCCATCATTCAACAGATCAATCCAGTCACCTACAAGCTTCAGCTCCCTCCACAATATTGTATGTATCCTACATCCCATGTTTCACTCCTGAAACCTCATCACCCTTCTGTTTTTGTCCCCACAGAGCCTGTCATTCCCCCAGAGACCCCCCCCCCCCCCCCCCCTCCACTCACCCTCAGGAGTGGGGGGGGGGGTGTAATGTTACAAGCACGCCAGGCTCCACCCTCTCCCAATCACGGTGTGCACCATCTCTGGAATACTGATCACACACCTGCAATCAAAACCTGCACTTAAGCCTCATGCATTCACTCAGTCACTGTCCGGTCTCGTTAGCACATAGCTCTGATTATGCTTACCTCAAGGACTCTCCAGCGATACATACCTGCATTCTTCGTGTTCCTCCAAGTCTCCAGTGTTTTCCTTCTGTATCAGTGTCTCCAGTGTCTCCTTCGTTTGAGTTCTCCATCCATCATCTGCAAGATAAGAGTACAGTATCATCCAGTATCCAGCTTCACATCTGATATCTGCTTTCCACTACTCACCTGACCCGTTCACTTGCTCAATAAAAACTGTTTATTAACCATCTGTTCTCCGTGTCTGCACTTGGGCAAAATCATATATAAAAAGTAACGTCAAGTTAAGCAGTTTTATTGTTATTTCCTTTCTGCATGCAGAGGAAGAAATTAAACAATTTCTCTGAAAAACCACAGTGCAAAGAAAGAAAATGTACTGTATAACAAGACATGTTACAAACATTGTAGCAGTGTAGCGGTTCCTATTCGATAGCAAACCCCATATGTGTATTCCTCCACGGTACCATCTACTCTACTCGGGCAACCCAGTGTCTATTCCTTGACAGAGCTTGCTCTGTCGTCTTTGGAGGTGTTCTTCCCCCCTGGAACCAGGTTGGAACCACCCCAGAGACAGCCATATGTTGCACTACCCTGCTAAGTTAGTCCTTATGTGTATTCTCCGCCTCTCCTCCCAGTGAAGGACGTGGCTCCACAGCGTACCATCTTCCAAGACGGCACGTTTTCCCAGTGTTATCCAATAGTCACACTGAGTTGGTCTTGTAGGAAACAGCAGTGACTGGCCTTCTCTGCTTTGAGCCCTAACTTCCTGCTCCAATGTGGGGGCGTTTCAGTGAGTTCAAGCAGGGCGCTGGAAGGGCCAGCATCCTGGCATGTTGGTAGGATCCCAATTCGTCTGTCAGTTCCAACGTATGCCGAACGTGACCGACTGAAAGGGAACGTCTCGGTTACGTATGTAACCCTCGTTCCCTGAAGGAGGGAACGGAGACGTACGTCCCGTCGCCAGGTGCTGTGCTTCCGCTGAAGGGCCGAGTCACTAGTTTGGCTCCTCAGCAGAAAAGCAAAGATGCGGTATTCCACTTCCTTATTTTTACCCGCTCTGCGGGGAGGAGCGTGGAATGCGTGAACCGCATGCCACTGTCCATTGGTTTCGTTCTTAAACACTCGAAGTAGATTGGTCTCTGAAAATGATCCCCCAGTCGTTGGTCAGTTCTGATGTACGTCTCCGTTTCCTCCTTCAGGGAACAAGGGTCACATATGTAACCGAGACATTTTGCTACCTTATGCAAAATAAAATATAGCTCCTGGTGTGACAGGTGCATTAGGGCTACAGTTAGAATAAAGCTACATACCGCAATATAAAAGATTAATATTACACTTTAACTCCAAACTTCCTTTAAACAGCCAGCGAGTGTTTGTATTTACTCCCGATCACGATATAATGTGGGTTTCAGTGATGTTCAATGATGTTAAAATGTTATATTTAGCGTTTTATATGGAGCTAATCTCTACACCTGCTTAGCATGTTACTGGAAACATTCTTTATTCATATGAAAATGCACCAAATCGCATGCAAAACAGACAAACCATATATCATCGTAATCGTGTGTTTATTAGCTTCTTGGTTCACGTGTTGGCAAGGTTTACAACAGATAAATGAGAATGATGAAGTGCACTGAACAGTGTGACCAGAAGGAGCAGGATTAATGTCCTGATTATTGAGTCACGTAAGATGATTGACAGCTGTACAGCGAATGAGAGGGCTCTGAGATCATAAGTGACGTCCAGTAGGAAGAATCAGACACAGAGATCGCTCTGAATGTCATTCAGCTCTTCAGATAAGCATAATTAAGTGATAAATTAAATATAAATGTTATTCTGTATGACAAAATATTTTACAAACATGTGAAAATAAATCTATATTTGTCCAAATATGCACATTGAACGGATGCGGTTTAGTGCATGTATGTGACCACAAATAAAACGGAGAAGACGTGACTGGCTTTTGATTCTTGTTGATATTTTATTCAAAATATTGTTCGTTACAGATTGATTATTTTGCACTCCTGACATAGACTAAGAAATTAATGTCACTGAAACTCTGTTTTATCATAAACAGTTGTAATATAACGAAGTTGGAGGCTTTTATCTTTATAATTATACCAAGTTTTTCCAGATGAAGTTAGAGTGTGATGTTTTAACAAGCAGTGAATGTTGAACAACAGTAATCTGGGGCCGTCAGCGATCTTTGACTGCAAAGGAGTTAATGGCAAGAAATGTGTTTGCGGTGCATTTCCAAGAAATAAGATGCATATTCACAACTTCCTCATTTCAGCCTAATAAATATGAGTGCCTCTGACACAGCTGATGCTTTTTGACCTCCAGATCAAACTCTACGAGACTTTCATTCACACAAGCTCAAGAACAGCACAAAGGTAAAGATGCATTCACTTCAAATGAAGAGATATCTACTTAAACCAAAGCCATATGATTCCATAGATCCATAAATAATGTCTAATGCATGGATTTATTATTAATGAACATCTTGTTATTTTATTAATGTACAGTTGTCAGTTCAAGTTTTTTTTTTTCTTTTCTTATAACTTCAGCTTGTTCATGTAATGTTGTGTAAAGCAGTAACATTCAGACAGCACGACTTCAGTGTCTAATTTCTGGGGACCACCAAATGTCAATTTAACATCCAACTATAGATATAGGTATACTGTAGATATGAAATTGATCAAAATGAACAAGCACCTTTTATTGGGTTACAGTTTAATACTGTCAATGCTCTTATGTGAGCTGGTCAACTGGTCAATTAGACATTCAAACAGTAGCAAGTTATGAAAATGTTGACTGACTTCCCCAACACTACACGGTAAAATCGAATTCATTTATCGTACTTAAAAATAATAAAAATAAGAAATACAAAAAACCTTCCACAACGATTGCCGATTCCTGAAGTAAAGTGAAATAGAAATATTATGTCCATTATGGAACGAAAATATATTTCCATATATTTATGATCAATATAGTATATGGTGTAAATATACTAAACAATATATTAAATAATATTAATATAATGTTATATATTACAATATATTGAATAATTATTCAATAGAATAGAAAGAATTGCCGCTTTATTATACTGTATTGAAAAATATATTTACAGTATATTTACACCGTAAAATGTAATTAGTTAAGTGTACTTCGAAAACGTGGAGAACGATTGCCTTACATTTCTCAAGTATGTTTTACTCAAAGTTGTAAATTGCTAATACAAAGACATAAGAGTCAAAGCAGAGAATGCAAAAGAAATGCTGCACGGGGTGTGAATTCCTTATCTCTGTGCTCTTTGGATGTAAGGGATGGTTCCACTCAATAAATAAAGAATTTCCCAGGCACTCGAATGGTGTAGAAAAAGTTAAAAAGCCTTTAATTCATCATGGCTTGATCTTATAAAAACAGGTGACAAGTACACCTACGCGTTGCCTAGGGCCACAAAACCGGTTCTGGCTAGAGCACAGGAAGAACAAAGAAATTATCCAAGAGAAAGACAATCTACTCACACACATTGGCTTGAAACCACAAAAATGGACAGGAAACTGTAAGGAACATGTCCTATACGTCTATCCAGGAAACTGTGCACACCCATTGGAAACCACACCTGGAATAAGAGCCAATGTAATCTCACCCACTGACACGGAAATTAACTCTATGAGTTCAGAACACTTTGAGAAAGGTTTGGAAAGGAAATAAAGTATTTCCAAAGTTGTCTGCTTTATTTAGCTGTGTATTTTGGGAAAATGCAGCAAGCTCTACATGATGGAAAGGTGGGATGTGATGGGCGGACACTTGAAATGCTACTACCCAATCACAACACTACAGTAGGAAGGTGGGAGTAGTTTATATAAGATAGCTTGTGTCACTTTGATTGATTGCGACCTTTGACCTACCATGCCCCTTTACCATGGACCACCCACATCGTTCCCCTCCCCCACGTTTGACCTTGACCACCCACGTCGCTGTCACCTTTGACCTTGTGTATCCTCCGGGGAGTTATATGACCTTTGAGGTCTCATATTTGAAATAGCGATGTCAGGGTATGATCTCTAGGCCACCAATGTGAAGAATGATTGTTTTGAACTTTGCCACGACTATTTGAAGGGTGATTTCGGGGGGACATCTGCCGGACACGTGAGGGGTTGGTGCATTCTATAGACGGGGGGATTTTTTCACAGAGGAACCGAGAATTGTCATTATGGTACATCAGAATATGTACACACACACACACACACACACACACGCACACACACACACACACACACACACACACACACACACACACCACACTGTCTCACATACTCACTCACTGTCTCACACACACACACACACACACACACACACATTGGTTCTATAAAATTTCTATAAAAATTGGTTCAATAATTGGTTCTATTGGTTCTTTTCTCTATTTAAAATGAATTGATTAAAAATAAAATATAATACACAATGACTATTAACAAATATCTTACTAAAATATTTTTTCATACTTTATAATCATAACCCATTTTAGATATAGTTTTAGCTAAATATAATAATACATATATAAATAATAATAAATAAATATGAAAATTCCTTTCATTTTTTCAGAGAGATGAAGAAGTAGTTCTTTATGAAATGATAAAAAGCAAATATTTTAACCTGTATCAAACTAAACAACAAGCTCAAAGTTAGCAAACACCTTTCCAGAGGCAATGTTGTTCGTACTCATTTTATTTCAAAGCCTAATCTTAAAAGTTTAAATTAGATCTAAATTAAATATTTAAAGTTTTAATTAAATCGTATCTTCTTAATCTTCCCAGAAGACTGATGTATAAAGATAGCATCTGATGCCCAATGATTTTTGCTTAAATCCATCATAAACCATCTTTTTCTTTACTAAACAGAACCCATAATGTTAAATATTATTTCTACAAAGATTCAAGCAGGTCTTGATTAATAACCCTTAACCATGTATGAAGCCCATGCAATTAAACATGTTGACAAAGTTTGTCACAAATAAACAAAATTTGTTTTAATAAATTTCATTTGTTTTAAAAGATTATTAGTAAAAGAAGTTTAGACTTTAAGAAATCTTTAAGAAAATGTCCTCAGCAATCATTAGTGATAGCTTCAGGGTAGGGTGATGGGGTGATTTGAAGACCAGCTATTCCTCTGTGGTCAATGACACAGCAGAAGTTAAAGTCTTGAGTGAATATTTAATTTTACTCGTTTTCTGTCTAAGCATGATCTTACTTTAAATATTAACTGGTCATATTTTACACTACTATAATATTTGACATTTTGTGGAAGCCATGATCTAGGATTGCATGTACAAGTTGTATATGATTTTACTTTTCTTGTGTCTCCCAAACTGGCCTTTATCATTGCGGAAACATACCCTTTACTGAAAATATACTATCGGTTATCTACTCAAAAATACAGTGAATTTTACAAATGTAAACTTACGTTGATGAGACAGTTTGTCTGGTGACCAGAACAGACTTTAGAGAGAGCTGATGATTTGGAGAGAGCCCCAATGATTCTGCAGGGTGTTAAAGACCCTACAATGTTGTTGTTGTTGTTGTTGTTTTTTGTCAACCTGGTGAATTTACACATGCGAGGTCTTCGGAAGTCGTGACTTCCAGGGTCAGTGGGTCTCTTGAGAATATTTGTTTTACCTTAAAACCAAAGATTTAGCTGTTGGTTTAATATTTTCATAGTTTCAGGTGTGTTACAATCATGCAGTACAAGGATTCAGATGAAACCAAACATTGAGTATGTTTCAACATGAGTTATACAATATTTGTACTCTAGTATCACACTTGCTATTTTTAATAGTCTTTACTTGTGCCTAATGCATTAGAATCCTGATAATATCAAGCTAAGTTGATTCAGCTGTTTATTACCACTGTCTTTATTATCTTTGGCACAAATAAATAGATGTTGATTAAAGCTTACATCATTCCCCATTTCCCTACAGATAAAATCCAAACATGTTCTTTATAGGAATTATGTGTGCACAAAAATTCTTTGTAAATTCAAGAGGCCTAGAGTAAGAAAACAGTGACATTGTTTAAGAAAATATGTCATAGTGCATAAAGAAAATCCAATTTATTGTGATAGTTATTTTTTCCCCTTCCATAGTCTTAGTCATATTATCAATATCACTGATCGCATTTTATTTGTCGGACTGCATATGGTTTTAGGTGAAGATTCCGATCTTGTTGTTGTCAGTGTAAGTTCATGCAAATCATCACTTGTGTGATTAATTCACTTTAAGCATATTTTTAATTGTATGGCTAAACTTTTTTCTTTTGACATACCTACATTTCAAACGATTTACCTCCTGTGTTTCACAACCACGGGGAAAACATATTGTTTTGTAATACTCATTAAACCTAATCTTGGCAAATTTTTCTCACCTAGAACACAAAACTTGTACTGTTTTACACATTTTGACTGTATTTTTGTAGGTATCGTGTCATTTTAGAGGATTTACTAAAAGATTAAATGCACCAGAATCACAGTGGCCCTCATTTATCAAAAGTGCGTACACCAAATTTCCAGCGTACACCTGGCGTACACCCAAAACCACGGTGACTTTGAGATTTATCAATATGGACGTTGGCGTACGGCACGCTCAAATCCTACGCCAGCTCAGGAGGTGGTGTTCGCACGTTTTGAGTTAGTGCGAAAATGCAGAAAAACAATTCCTAACACCACAAAACGCACTGACAAAGATATGCTATATTATGACCCACTGTAAAAAAACAAAACAAAAAACTAACAACAACAACAAATAAAGCCCTATTCGCATGGGATAAATATTATCTGGGTGTGATTTAGAAATGACTCCCCCACATCTGAATTTTGCGTGGCGCATTCGCACGGGATAAGTTGTGATTTTACTCGAATTTACTGACTTATATCCCGGATATGATGTAAAGACTTGAAAATGTTTTTTCGTTATATAGCTGTATGAAATTATAAACAGTCGTATCGTTATCATTTTGATTGTTTTATAGTAATACAAATAATTTCGTTCAGTTAGAGAACAGACGCAATTAAAAACGTAAATAAGCAATATAATAACAATATACGACGGAAGATTCAGTTTCAAAGCTAAATGCAGTTTCAAAGTGCCCATTTAAGCGAGTTGTCATTGTACTGTTCTGTTTTTGTGTTTTTCATTAAGAATAATATTAAACACACCATTCAAGCAATTTACTCCCAAATTGTGCTCATTCTAAAGTGAAAGTAGTAGCCTATAATCCGCGCGGCTGCTCATGAATTCATAACGGTGCACATATGCAGCCTAGCGCCATTCTTCGTGAAAGATAAAGATAGAAATGCTCACAGGACACAAAAACCTTGCAAAAATTATATACGATCTGCCTAATCCCGGCCAAATAGATGCCGATTCGCACGGGACTAATATTATCACCTCTGTGTTCGGCGAAATATGGTAGGTAATTTGCGGGGGAATTTTTACTTTACATATTACAGACATGGCCGATTCGCACGGGATTAAGATCACAGACATTCTCTGCAATTATTACAAATCACCAGAGGTCCCCAGATAATACTAATCCCGTGCGAATCGGGATATAGTAATTATAAACTTCAGTGTTTATTTTTGTGCAACATGGACTTCAATGTTTAATTTGTGTGACTTTACCAAAGCATTTGATTTGTAGGCATATGTATTCCTCCAGTTGTGAGCCTGTGCTTTACCTGACGTTGGTTAGGCCCGACAGCTGCGCACGGACTGGGACTGAACATAATTCAGACTGACAAAATAATAAAAATGACATTCTTCTTCTTTTAAATAATAATAAAATAAATAATAATAATAATAATAATAATAATAATAATGACATTCTTCTTCTAAATAGCAATAAGCGTCATTAATAATACAAATCATAATAATAATACTAATAAGAATCTTACAAATTGTCATGCAATTATTCATGTGAATGAATGGTACTCCACATCACATCATCATCACTATTGTACACCCCAATACATGACGTGATACGAAATTAAATGCTAATTATTTCAAAACACGTGCTGTAAAATAATGAATTGTGATAGGTCATTTCTCATCCAAACAGCTATTTAAACTGGATTTCCACCGTACACCTTTTTGTGGGCGCCTTTAATCCCACTCTTTAAACTCCCAAATATGGAGTCAAAATAGGGCCACATATATCTGCAAAATAACACAATGTTTTGCAAACAAAAACTATGTTTTGCAAAAAAAAAATAATAATTTTGCAAAAAAAATAGAATATTGAGAAAAAAATGCTTTTTTGCAAGTAAAAAAATAGTAATTGCAAAAGAAAAGTTACCACTGAGAGGAAAAATAAAGTTTAGCAAAGTAAAACTTGCAGCATTGACTTTGCAACACCTTTGCGCCGCTCCTTTAAATCCGCGTTTCCGTCATCCGTGCCTCTGCGGCGCAAGCTTTCCTTTGCGCTTCATTTTCCTTTGCGCCTCGCTTTGTGTCCCTGATTTGACGTGGGGGAGGGGTCAAGAGGTTGGGGTGTGTACAAGGGACGAAGGCGCGTCCTTCTCGTTACGTCATCAGCGCGAGCCCCAGACCGTATGGATCTCGAGACCTCTGTGTGTCATTCTGCTGCATATCATCTAGCTGTCTTTGAACACAAGAATATATTGGGCATGATTAATTGCATACATTTTTTTAATCATGTGTTTTTTTTTAATTAATGAGTTAAATTGACAGCTCTACTTGTAACACTTTACCCCAACACTGATGATGTGTCAGACAGATTCAAGAAATGATTCCTGATGTAGTTTGGTTAGTTAACATAGCTGAGAGCTGCATGCATGCAACATGGGTATTCATAACCCTTACACCAGAATGCTAGACATCGATGGATCATCCTCTGCATAGAAAGTGAATGAGATTGGGCAAATTAATTGAGACAGCGAGAGATCAGCACAGTTGCTCAGCCTCAAGGGCGAGTGGCCAAATTTAAGTCAGATTGTATTGATTGACGTAACGAGAAGGACGCGCCTTCGTCCCTTGTACACACCCATGTACACACCCCAACCTCTTGACCCCACCCCCACGTCAAATCAGGGACACAAAGCGAGGCGCAAAGAAAAATGAAGCGCAAAGGAAAGCTTGCGCCGCAGAGGCACGGATGACGGAAACGCGGATTTAAAGGAGCGGCGCAAAGGTGTTGCAAAGTCAATGCTGCAAGTTTTACTTTGCTAAACTTTATTTTTTCTCTCAGTGGTAACTTTTCTTTTGCAATTATTATTTTTTTACTTGCAAAAAAGCATTTTTTTCTCAATATTCTATTTTTGTTTTTGCAAAATTATTATTTTTTTTTGCAAAACTTTTTTTTTTTGCAAAACATATTTTTTGTTTGCAAAACATTGTGTTATTTTGCAGATATATGTGGCCCTATTTTGACTCCATACCCAAATAAAACAATTTTGTTTTTTTTCCACTTCCCTGGTGATGGTCTCGATCTCCACGTCAGAGAAGTTTCGCTTCATTGCCGTCTTCCGAGTGTCCATGGCGTAAAATGAGGGCGTGGGGGAGGCAGAGACTTGAATATATAGGAGCGTTTTATTCTAATGACGATCGTTTTCAGCCGCGGCATTTATCAAGAGCAGGTTTTGCGTACGCCTGGATTTCAGAGGTGCGCACAGCTTCATAAATCAGGCGATGAGAGGAGTGTAAACATAATCTTACGCCAACATATACGCCCGTTTCTACGCAAGATTGATAAATGAGGGCCAGTGTTTGTAAATGATACTCCACTAGATCATATTTAGTCAGATCTCAGATGACGATTTTTTCCAAGCATAATCTTTATACAACAATAATCCTTGCACAATTTAATACAAATGTGTACGGTGGGTAAGAAAAGAGACATTTAGCTATGATTAAAACATAATACAGAAATCATCTCTTCTGCTCTATTGTAAAAGTTTGCAAAGTTGATTTTTGCCCCCGCCAGTAGATGACAGTTTTACATTTTGCTTCTTTGTACAGTTTTTAGATGAAGACTTCTCTTTGAGCACGGTCAAACAAAATACAACATAAGAACATTAAATTATGATGTTCTTTCAGATCGTCTTTCTGGTCTATCTAAGAAGTGGTCACAAGCCAAGACACATTTCTGTTACATTTACAACTTTTGCGCTTAAAACACACCCGTCTATTACAGTTAGTTACAACATTTTACATTTGAGAATGATGTGGTGGTACCACTTTTTTTTAATAATATGCGAACTTCAATAAAAAGTAACCTTGGTAAGTAGTCATTCTAAGTAAAAAGTTAGATGATTCAGGCTGTTTTATTTTCCCCACGCTCCAATACTATCTTTTAGGCATCTGCCTTTTAGGTTTGATCCATGAAACGGGAACAAAAACAACATTACAATGTGTCGTCATGGTTGTCTCAATAATTATTCGATAACCGGTAGAATTGTTTAACATCTCTTAATTTTTTATAATTATCAAGTTAAATATTAGTTTTTAGTCATTTACAAAGGTGTCACGCATGATATCTTGTATATAATTATGATATTGTTACATGTTCTGGGTTGTTGGTACCTGTAGGCGGTAAAACTTAGCAGTAAATGAGACGTGATTAGGTTGTTATTCAAGCTGTCCTCTGTGACGTCTTTTAATAAAACATTTCAGCGTCATCAAGGCATACTCATTAACGGAATGCAGTGAAATAAATATAAACATACAAAACTTTATGGTAATGAATACGCAATAATGAATATCTTGACTTTATCAACATTTAGGGGTGCTGTACTCGTCCTCATGCGCTTATTATTTTTTGCTTAAAAAGTTTAATTGATTTTGTTCCAGTTTTTTCTGAAACAGTGTTTTACCACTTTATTTTTTTAAACATCACCATTCTTCTTTGTATGTAATTGTAATTATGTGCATGTTTGTTATACCCTTTCCACTAAATTCCAACATAGCTGTAATTCTAGCGACCAATTGATGTTATACAGCATTTGGTTGATTTAATCAGATCATGCATTAAACCACCGTATTCATCATTTACATAGTATTTATACTACCTTAAATATATGTTTGGGTGTATAGAATGGTCAGACACAATCATGACATCAAATTAAGTGATTCAGCATTTTATTTCAACAGTGTATTGTTGAATATACGAACATTAATTGCAGTGATACACATAGATCTGATACATATGTACACATACAGAGTACTTCGGTAACTCCTAACTCATCGCTACAATCGGCCATCACATCCAGAACCTTTCTGAGGATTACACAGATAGGTTCATTGCTCTTAAACAAGCTTGTCATATCAGGCAATGAATTTGTCAGTTCTCTTATGCCGTCCATTTCATTTTTGAGATTTGTTACACGTTTGGTACCCCCCGCACAATCATTATTTGAACCACATGCATCGTCATTTTACGCATCAAGCCAACCATCTGACCTCTAAAATTATCTTTAAACATGCCGCCTAACATGGCTTTAACATGGCACTCCTTCCCCACGGTGCATTTGCATGCCGGAGGGTACTTGTGCACAGCATCGCCAGAGCTCAACGGGCAGTCGCTCCCCATCAGCTTTTGCGTAGCCATTCCAGAAATCCACAGTGTTGAAGACGTCTTCTTCAGAACTGTATACGGTGCAGTTGATGCTGAAAGATTCTAATAGTTCCTGGAATCTCCAGTGAGTCCTTTGTCCACAATTATAAAATAATTTACAGTTTGTTTGTTTTTTGCGTGATGCCTGATGTATTCCAGGTTTTTTGTGTATCTGTTTTTACTCTACCTGGTTGTTTTATTTATTATTATTTATTTATTTAATTTATTTCAATTAGGTAACGTTGTTTTGAGTATGTGTTCTGTTTGATACATTTCAGGGTTTTGTCCTTCAATATCCTGCCTTGTCAAACTTTAAATAAAAACAAACAAACAAAATGACATTGTCCAGGCCTTGTGGGTTAGCGGTTTTTTGGGTCTGATCCCTCAAAATGTGGGTAGAAGAAGCGAGCTATTTGTCAGGCTCAGACAAACAGGAATGTTGACTTTGGAGGTCAATATAACACCCAGACAATCTTCCTTCAACTTCTGACGTTGCAGTAGCACAGAAATCTGTACTGATGTAATTGTCAAACCTAGGCTAGTAGAGCTAGATCCCTTCGGTTAGGAACCCAGATTGCTTGCGATAACTGAGCAGTGAGCACTGTGTGTAGAGTTTATCAGGACTGCCATTTTGGGAGCCTCCCTTACCCCCCTGTTGTGAGGGGTATGGGGGTTGTCGTCAGGAAGTCATAAAAGCTAAGTAAAACTAGACTCTTTTTAAAACTGCTAACAAGTATTTACCAATACTCAAAGTACTTTTTCTAAACTCTTAATGCTGCAACACACCTACATCATAGTTAAACTTCTGCCCAAAACCATATTTTGTTAAATACAAAATCTACCTTTCAAAATATAACTAATGTAATCAAAACAGAGCAAACCCGATTCAAAATTGAATCATTCTGTCAAACTCTAGAACTAATTTCTATCCAACATGAACATAGTGCACAATGACAAATACTAACAATTGATGGTATTATTATGAAACCTGCATTACTGTCAAGTTTCAGTTCTACCTGCAGACAATATGCATTCCATTGCTATATATGTAAGGAATAATTGACGACGGGCCGTTCAATTATTAGAATGATAATGCACACCCGAGGTGGTGATGCGGTCACGACGCGAAGCGGAGTGTGTTACACCTCGGGTGTGCATTATCATTCTAATAATTGAATGGCCCGAAGTCAATTATTCTGCTTATACTACGGTTACCACACCTCAAGACATCGATCCGATTATATATTTAATGGGATTCGTCCGGTTTTTGTACTTAAATCGCTATTGTGAGTAGGACTATTTCTTCCGCGTCTCATCCAACAGCTCTTTTGCTAGTTCCGAAACGTCATTTTAAAGCTGTTAACGAAGGCTTGAGCCGTTGATAGCATTCTACTGCAGTTATTAATAAAGTTATTAGAAAGAGAATGAGAGCGACAGAGAGAGAGAGAGAGAGAGAGAGAGAGAGAGAGAGAGAGAGAGAAAAAGAGCGCTTGTGTGAATTAGGCTACCTCTGTGCGTCTCTAAACAGCTGTTATTACCTCGCTAGTGAAAAAATGTCACGTGTAGCCTTTAAGTTGCTCCACTATATAGGCTAACTGATCCAATCGTCAGGGCAGCGCTGACACCTTTCTGTGCAAACTGTAGTGCGTGTGCGAGCACGTGTGATTTCAGTAATGAGACAGAAAAGCTTGCCTTTGATGTCCGCTTCCCTTTGTTGTTTTTCATCTGGACTGTCTAATACTGCTGCCGCCCAGTTGTTGAACGTTTTATATTCACTGTAAATATTAAGATTTACTTTAGGAAAATCGTCTGTCATGTTGTTTTTTAGTCCTGTAATTTCCGTTATTACAGTTAACTAGCGAAGTGATATGGAACTGTAATGCGGTCAAGAGAGCTGCCTGGAACTACGTTCGCTGTGCATCTCCCAGAAAATAATTGCACACCTCAGAACGTTCATCAGCCAATCAGATTCAAGCATTCAACGGCCCCGTAGTATAAATAAATATATATATATATATATATATATATATATATATATATATATATATATATATATATATATATATATATATATATATATATATATATATATATATATATCTTTTACGGTAAGCCATTCTACAATTTTGTTGAATGTGTCCTATTTAGTATTGACTCGTTCACTTTTAGATAGTATGTTGCCAAGAATGTACATATTTTTCCTTCTCTCCTCTACCTCTCCTTCCACCCATTGTCCTGATCCTAATACTCCTCTCCTCCATCTACTCCTCTCCCTCCACTCCACTGTACACTGTAAAACTTATATGATCAATAAGTTATGAAAGCATATGTTTTAACATTGCTTTAACTAATCAGAATAAGTTAAGCAATTTTCAACTTTTTATAAATTACACTAGAATCAACAATTTTCTTGAATATTTAAAGCAATAAAGTCCTATTTTTTACGGTAAGTTCAAGTAATAGAAATAACTTCAACAATGATTTTTAACACTATAGATGTTTTACAAGATAAAATTTTTCAAAGATCTGCTACTTAAAATAAGTTGTTTCAGTCTTTGTTTTATATATTTTCAAAACAATGAAAAAATGGTTTAGATGAGATTTTCTCCAAAAATATTTGTGCATAAACTTGCAAAAAATTATGCACATTTTACACATATGGATATGAATTAAATCTACTTAACTATGTGAGGTAAAATTAAAAAAGTGGACAAGTAAATATAACTTGTTAAATTATATAGAGTAATTTTTACTTACAAATCTGATGTAATTAATATAATTACATAAAATCATTTACTCTTTAAATACATTTTACTTACAGTGCTGGTAATTATGTTAAATTGAATTAAATGTTACTCTTATAATGCAACAAAATAATAATGTGACAATGTGCAGTTAATTCTCATTAAGAAGAAATAACAAGCACTTACAGAAACCTATAATGCTTATAATCACTTTAAAGGTTTAAGCAACTTGTGCAATGATAAACATCCACGTTCATTCACATATTAAACACATATTACAACTCTAAAATTAGCAGCTCTATGCATAGATAGCTTAATCTCAGTATCAAAACATTTGAAAAACCTTTTAATCTAACAAAAATAAATTTGTAAGAAATTTGTGAATGTAAACATATTTTTCAAAACAGTTATAAAATGATGGCATCCATCATGTTCAACTATGTTGTTTTAATACAGCATAAGAGATGCGCAAATGTATACGTAAAAGTTGCACACAATGAACCTTTTGGATGTCACAGGTGTAGCAATTATGGCCGCAGACATATAGATGAATTAATCTTCCAAATGATTCGATCAATTTAACATCCTTTTCACAAAAGCCCAATTCAGCTGCTCTAGACCTCAGGAAATCGACCATCGATCACGAGAGAGATGGAGGCTCGATTCTGCCCGGAGCTACTATTTTAGTTAATAATTACTCGATTTCCTATGGACTTGTGACCAAAGCCTAGACAAAAGAGGACAGAGGTCACAAGACAAAGAAACAAACCAGATCTCTGTCTTTTCAATGAGCGGTAAAAGAACTCCACGTGACAGCTAAAACTCCAAGCAAGCTCACAGAAACTGTTACATATGAAGTGCATCAAATCGCTGATTATTGGACTTTCATTCAAATAGCCTTCGACATAACTTGTTAGTGTGTTTACAACTGATACACGTGACTATTATGCATGTACATTACTCCCAATTCATGCAATTATGTAACTATTGAATGAGTGGATGAAAATGTATTATGTTTGATACCGGTGTGTTCGTATGGGTTTAATCCAACAGATGAGCTGAATGAAATCTTTATAGAATTGATCATGTCCTTTTAGTGAGAAATTAGGTCTAAATTTACTCTCTGCTTAAGAGCAGGAAACTAAATTCTATAGATAACCCAATTTTGTGGGAGGGGTGGAGACACAGTCACCCCTGAAGCCCAATTGGCCAGAACCCATCCAGGGGATGGGCAAATGTTTGAGTTTAATCTCAGAACACGAACGAAAAGTTCAGTTCTGTTCAGTTCTGACCAGTGCAGTGCAGAGTTCAGTTTTCACGTCACAACCAGTTCGGTTCGAGCTGGTTCGCGGCCTGTTCGCAGTTCAGAGATGAGCTAAGTCCTAGCAGTTTGACCAGAGTGAG
This sequence comes from Gobio occitaniae, assembly GCA_033150135.1. Classification (NCBI taxonomy): domain Eukaryota; kingdom Metazoa; phylum Chordata; class Actinopteri; order Cypriniformes; family Gobionidae; genus Gobio; species Gobio occitaniae. The sequence continues at coordinate 156,227 of JARQWZ010000961.1, forward strand.
TTCTGAACGGAGAGCTCACAGGAGACGATCTGACGATCGTGACAGACCAACATCAGAGAAAATGGGTTAACAACGATTTCATTCAGGCCATCTGCTTTTCTCTCACTTTCCTTTCTTTTACTTAAAGTTTATTTTATTTCCGTTAAGTCTCGGGTTCTGTTAAGTTTCGCCGCAAAAGTCTCTCAACAACGAGTTTCTAACAGCGCGCTCCAACTTCAAACAACGCCCACAAGACTTTCATCCAGCCGCCAACACGCCACGTGGTTGGCTTCCCCAGACGTCGACCAGACCTTCAGCGAATCAAAGATCCGGGAAAACCCCTGTCCAGCCAGGAAAAGGGAATCCCCCTTGTCAGACGACACGCGAAACACAAACGCAAGTAACGCCTCTTGATTTCGAGCTGAACTGGTGCATTAGATCAAATGTAATAACCCTGCCTAAGAAACGATAGGAGGTTAAATTACTGATCAATGGTTTCTTCAGGTCATGTTTCATAAATGCATAGATTGCTTAGGATTTCATAATTTCTCTCTCTTAGAACTTATTCTTTCCTCACCTTCTTCCTTTCTGCAACGTGTGAATGTGCGAGTGCGTGTGTTTATGTTAGATATTAGTTTGATGTGTTAGATTAATCAATAAAGTTCCGTTTGTATTCAAAGATAACTGTTCTTGTGTTCTGTGCTTATCAATTTAATGTCTTGAACTGCCGATCTAAGTTACCTGGCTGTTAAATAGTGTTTCACTATTGTTCGGATATTAATATCCGCTGCAGAGTTGATATTTACGGCCCGTTCAAATGAACGCTGGAAGAGTCATTTGCTCGGCTGTAAAATAGACTCTCAAAATTCCCTATGAATTCATGAATTCATTCATTTGAGCTAAATATACATGTTTCCCTTTAACAGAGCCCCCTTTAAGTTCTTACATATCGGCGGACGAATAAGTTAAGGTGTAAACATTAATTCTGAATTATTTATAAATTATAGTGTCATTTGAGTCTCTTTAATTTTAATTCAGTTCCCCGTTGAGTTATTATTTTATCTGACTCATAGTCGCTACACAGGGTACAAGTTTTCTCCAGTCGCAAAAAACAAAAACAAAAACAAAACAAAAAACAGCTCAACAAGGCAGATACATGCCTATGAACATCCGCAGTACACAAAAGCAGCTTGTTTTTCAAAGAACGTACTTTAGATGAACGCTTAAGTCCATCATGGGCCAGAAACAGTTTCTTGAAAAATAAAAGGTACAATCACTTGTTATTATTTCATGAGCATGTCTGAGATAGTTAAAAACAGTATTACACCGATTGCAACCCTGATTCTTTAGGAGGTAAATACGGATTTTTACGATTGGGTGAGCACAATTTTAAAAACAAGACTTGTTAAAACACTACACACAATTCACACATCTGCACACACAAGTAGCAGAACACCTCAGTTCTTTTGCAAAATGAAACCCTTCTTTCAAATTTTACAATAATTTAACAAAACCCAATTTTGACAGCGTAGGGCACACACATGGTTCATACAATCTGATTCTGTTTGATTCATTTACACTCTGCTGTTCTCAATCTTAAACAACTGTACCATTTCTAATTTTTTAATTATATGATCTGGGTTTAATTTTCAGAGAGTTTTGTTAGAGTAAAGTATATGAATATATTGAACAAACAGTACACATAAGACCAGTACTGCATATTGATGAAAATATTTATTTCTCTCCACATTGTAAAATCATTCAATTCATTCATGTATTTTAACTCTCTCAATGTCAACCCATGGTAACTCAGAACTCATGGTCAACCAAGGTTGCCCGAATCGCATCTGATAAATTTGGTCCCCAGTCTTTTTTGTCCACATCCCACGTCTACCTCTTCCTACTCACTATACCCCTCTTCCCCTATCTACCCCTCGTCCTCCCCGGGCTCCCCCTCTTATCCTCACTCTTCCTCTTACTACGACGTTGCCTTCTATTTTGGTAACTAACCTGTTGCCCTTTTATAGTGCTTACCCCTGGTTGTTGAGTTTACAATTAAGCACCTAAGTGTCTACATGCCTGATGTTTGATCAATTGGTTTATAGGGGGTAATATTTTGGAAAACAGTGCCTTGAAATGGCAAAGAAGTGACATCAGGTTAGATTTCGGTGTCTAATGTTGAGTGTTTAGGGTTTTGCAAAACACTGTGTGTAGTGTTATGCCAAAAACTGTGAGGCTGAGAATGTGATTATAGTTTTGCAGATCAGGGGTGAGTTTTTGCTCATTGAGTGTCAGTTTAAATAATTGTGCCGTGCATGTCATTTTAGTGTGTTAACAATTGAAAAACTGTAATAATAATAAAATAATCATCTTAAATGATTCTAACACTATTTCAACAAGATAAAATATTTCAGAGTTCTGCTACTTAAAATGCTTATCAGTTTTTTCAGTCTTTGTTTTATATATTTTTCAATACGTTTGAGCTGCTGCTGTTGTTTCAGAAGTAGAGGCTTTATACTATATTTAAAGATTGGAGCATTAGGTCTTCATTTGTGACTTACTGTGTTTAACCATTTATAAATACGACCAAAAGAATCTTTGATTTTGGTATTGGGTAAGCTCGAAGGAAAAAATCTAAGCAATTTTAGTACACAGTATATTGTGTCAAAACAACCTGGATTGTGTTGTATTGGTAACAACAGAACGATGTTGTGCTAATTGTAATTAGAGTTTTGGAAAATGTGACTATAGATTGGATGAAATGGAAAAAAAAAAAAATTCATTCAAAAATTCACATATTTAAAAAGTAAATGGATGGAATTTTATTTTTGTCCAGATTTTAAGGTCATGTATATACTAAAGATAATGATAAGATGTTCAGTTAAATACTTTTATTGACGTTGTCAAATTAATTTGGCTTAAGTAATATTTAAACGCAATGTACATGTGGTATGTAACACATCGATAATAATTTAAATGTTTTTCCAAATTATACAAACACTTTTAAACAATATTCTACAATCTGTATAATCCATTATGTTGCCTGGTAACAGATTTTTAGATTTTTAATCACAGTTAAACAAATTCATAGTTGTAATGGTTGGTGCGGTGCAGCAGGGATGAATCAGAATCGGACTTCCAACAATAGATGGTTTTATTCAGCGAGGGGATAACATAACAACCAAACACACAATACCAACCATAGTAAACATATCAATAAGAATAGACGAGGAGTACAGGGAAGTGAGTCCAATATAATGGGAGTGCAGGGAATCCGGGGATGCGGGAGAGAGGATGACGAAGTGAGTTCAGTTGTAGGACAGGGAGGATCATGGGAAACTGAGTCCAGGACATTTGCAGTTTGTAACAATTGTATATTACAATATAATTGTACAAATAGTGTTTTTACCAGAACGCATGTTCCTATTCAATACTTATTAAGGCATATCACCATGACTTAAAATTAATTAAACTCAACTCCGCTTAAAAAGCATGTCAATTGCTGAAAGGACGGTGTGCAACATAGGCATGTCACTCCACAAGAGGACAAGACTCTTTGTACAACATTCGAAAGGGTAGTCCTCTGGAATTGGGAAGTCATTATCAGAGTCTGAGTCGCTGCTGCTTTGAAGCCAATATTTTGAATTTCGGCCTCCTCATAGCATTTACGCCGCTTAAGTCGCTTTTGTTCATGTAGCGTCTTGTTACTGCAGGTTGATATGAGTACACAATCATCAGGCTTTGGTTCCTCACTGTCCTTTGTCACCTCGTACCTCACATTTGGCGTCACTCCATCCCATTCGTTGAAGGTTTTACTAGCAAGCCCATTAAGATCGCTCCAAACACGATTGTAGAAAAATGACCAGTCTTTAGCAGGGAAAACCACACAAGCGGCCCTATTTTAACGATCTGAAACGCAAGTGTCAAAGCGCGAAGCGCAAGTAACTTTGTGGGCGGGTCTCGGCGCTGTTGCTATTTTCCCGGCGGGATAAATGGCTCTTGCGCCCGGCGCAAATCTAAAATGGGTTGGTCTGAAGTAGCTTCATTATTCATAGGTGTGGTTTGGGCGTAACGTGAATAAACCAATCAGAGCGTCATCCAACATTCCCTGTAAAAGCAGGTGCGCAAGTTCCATTATGGATTGCTATTATTATGGCGTATTTACCAGGCGCACGCCAGGAGCGGTTCACAGCCGAGGAGACTGATGTTCTTGTAAGAGCAGTGAACGACAGAGAAGTTGTGTTGTATGGGGATGGGAGAAACCCACCCAAAATAGCGTCGGTTAAACAGGCGTGGGAGGAAATAGCCACAATTGTTTCATCAGCTGGCATCCCCAGGACGTCGCACCAGTGCCGCAAGCGCTACAATGACATCAGAAGACGGGGAAAGTCCAAGCTTGCCAGCATCAATCTGGCACGCCGTGTAACGGGAGGTGGATCTGCCTCTACTCAGGACCTGACGCCAGCAGAGGACATCGCTGCGTCCACCCTCACCGATTTTTTTTCCTGGTTCTTGACAGACAAACCAATTTGTTAGATGTCCTTATATACATATATGTCTTGCCAGAAGTTGCCACTATTGGGCAAACAGGTCTCCTTAATTATTAGACTACAATTACCCTGAATAATTTGTAAGCTAGATTTATGCCTATTTTTTCACATCTTCGTGGCACACCACAATGATTTCCGTCATCTCATGTGTAAATCTCCATCCATTAGCCCAAAAACCGGATACTAATGACTTGGCCAGAAGGAATTCTGCGTGTAAGCCTTTTCAGCCTTTCGGTGAAGTTCTCCTAATTTATTGATATCTCATTTTAAATCTGACTCCATTAATAATTTTATCTGACTCCAATTCTAAGTGACTCCATAAAGTGTGCTACATTTAGAGTTTATCAGCTGATTTTATGATTAGTTGCGATTTAATTTAGATCGTTGATTTTCTTTGTATCTTCCTAGTTTTTATATTCGTTCATCGAGAGACCCTAAATCGCACAGAGACATGACGCGTCCGGATTTCGCGCGCTCACGGGCACAAAACGGTTACTTCTGTGATTAGTCAGAGGGTGCAGGGTGAATATTTTACCTTTAAGTGGTTGCACATGCTCACTCAACAAAAAGTGTAATTTTAGTAATATTCACGGACTACAACGTGCTAACCCAGCGATAGTCAGAAATCGGAATATCGCGCACGCTGCGCCCCATGCTTCAGTCGTGGCGTCATCGGTGTGATCTATCATAACCCTAGATTTTGCGGTAATAAAGGACTCTACATCGATCCATACTAGAATAATGATTTCGGAACCATACAAGAGAAATCAAGGTTAACATTTATTTTGGCCAGACAGGAAAAGTAAATGCATAAACAAGAATCCATGGTACACAACTGATCAGCGTAAAAACATAAAACACAATTGCAAAGCAATATGAAAATAATTTAAAAGAGTCATCATGTCTGGCACATCTACATGCAGTTTGCACGGGGGGTCTGATTGCAGAATATTCCCCCAGAGAGTTAGAACATCCAACCTTAATACTCCAACTAGAACAAAAGGGCTGTAAATTTTTGCAACACCCCCACCTGGTTTTGGGGGAGTGGATCAGATATCTTTGAAGAGACTACTCAAAGGAGAACTAATTCTCATTAGTTTTCCAATCTTTCTAATACTACCAGTGACTGCAGTGAAACTGAGACCATTTTTCCATTCGCACTGAGACCTTTAGAAAGACATCAAACATGAAAGGGATAAAACAATAGATTTACAAAATACATCATCACTGATATATCTGCATTTGGTGACTTGAAACCAGGACAAGGAGAGGGCAAAATGGGGAGGGGGGAGGAATGTTTGTCAGGGTGTTGTCACAGTTTCTGTGAGATCTTTTCCTCAAGATTAGTGACTTTTATTGTTCAATTACTGAGGTGTGTAGCTCAGCTTTTGTCTTAGCACCAAAACCGACTCTTACACATGTGTTAATATTTTTTAGTGTAACAATTTATGATTTGCAAAAATAACTGTTGCATCTGTGTAGATTACATGAGCAAAGTGCACGCTATACATTATGGTCAAGCATGCGCCCTTAAAATAGCATAATGAACAACGCGCAACGCGCCACTGACTTTAGACTAGGTTTTTTCTGGTCAGTGGCGCAATTGTTTAATGGAACAGCAAAATAGCACCAGGGATTGTTTGCGCCGGAACACGCCTCCTTTTTTGCGCTGAACCGCCCAGGGAGCGCAAGTTCATTCACTAGTTTAGCGACGTGCTTCTGTGGAGGGAAAAGCGCGCTTTGCGCGGGTGCAAAATAGGAATGACACATGCGTCGGTGTACAAAGTCAATTGCGCTGGGTGCAAGATAGGGCCCAAGGTGTCTCTGATGTTTCCAATTCTTCAAAAAATTCCACAGCGTAGAGTTTGACCATCTGTGCTGACTTGTCAAAAAAAAATCCACCAATATAAACACCCCCTAGCAGAAATTCCTGCTTCACAAAATCTTCATCTTCATGAAGAAACTTGGTCAAATGGATCCTCTGTTTTTTCTGTCGTGTGTAAGGAAGGTTTTCTTTCGTTTCAACAGAACTTCTTGTCAGTGTTACACCCATCACAGATGTTTCAGAAGTTTCAGTAGTAGCCATTGTAACACTAAAGTTGTAGACTGTTTCCTAACTTCTTTAAATACCAAATTGAGAGGGACGAACCAAGAGATGTGTAGAACATCAATTGGTCGCTAGCATTACAGCTAAATGTTGGAATTTAGTGGAAAGTATGTTGGAATTTAGTGGAAAGGGTATAACAAACATGCACATAATTACAATTACACACAAAGAAGAATGGTGATGTTTAAAAAAATAAAGTGGTAAAACACTGTTTCAGAAAAAAACTGGAACAAAATCAATTAAACTTTGTAAGCAAAAAATAATAAGCACATGAGGACGAGTACAGCACCCCTAAATGTTGATAAAATCAAGATATTCATTATTGCGTATTCATTACCATAAAGTTTTGTATGTTTATATTTATTTCACTGCATTCCGTTAATGAGTATGCCTTGATGACGCTGAAATGTTTTATTAAAAGACGTCACAGAGGACAGCTTGAATAACAACCTAATCACGTCTCATTTACTGCTAAGTTTTACCGCCTACAGGTACCAACAACCCAGAACATGTAACAATATCATAATTATATATAAGATATCATGCGTGACACCTTTGTAAATGACTAAAAACTAATATTTAACTTGATAATTATAAAAAATTAAGAGATGTTAAACAATTCTACCGGTTATCGAATAATTATTGAGACAACCATGACGACACATTGTAATGTTGTTTTTGTTCCCGTTTCATGGATCAAACCTAAAAGGCAGATGCCTAAAAGATAGTATTGGAGCGTGGGGAAAATAAAACAGCCTGAATCATCTAACTTTTTACTTAGAATGACTACTTACCAAGGTTACTTTTAATTGAAGTTCGCATATTATAAAAAAAAAAGTGATACCACCACATCATTCTCAAATGTAAAATGTTGTAACTAACTGTAATAGACGGGTGTGTTTTAAGCGCAAAAGTTGTAAATGTAACAGAAATGTGTCTTGGCTTGTGACCACTTCTTAAGGCTGCAACATACTCCGCGAGAACAGAGAAAAAAGTTCTCGCTCCCAGGGCTCCGAGAACAAAATGATGTAATTTTGTTCTCGGAGCCCTGGTTTGGGAGTTCTCGCAGCTCGTTCTCGACACATCGCCTGAGCAGAATTTTTTTCTTGTGGGTGTCCAAGAACTATTGTGTGATTGGTCAGAATTTTGAAGTGAGCGGGGTTAATGCAGAGAAACGGAGATGTTCGGCACCTGCTTTTCTCGTGAAGTATGGAATGTCCTGGCCAGAACGAACTTTGTTCTTGCTCTTGCCACCTCGAGAAAACGAACAAATTTCTTTGTTCTTGCAGAGTATGTTCCAAGCTTTAGATAGACCAGAAAGACGATCTGAAAGAACATCATAATTTAATGTTCTTATGTTGTATTTTGTTTGACCATGCTCAAAGAGAAGTCTTCATCTAAAAACTGTACAAAGAAGCAAAATGTAAAACTGTCATCTACTGGCGGGGGAAAATCAACTTTGCAAACTTTTACAATAGAGCAGAAGAGATGATTTCTGTATTATGTTTTAATCATAGCTAAATGTTTCTTTTCTTACCCACCGTACACATTTGTATTAAATTGTGCAAGGATTATTGTTGTATAAAGATTATGCTTGGAAAAAATCGTCATCTGAGATCTGACTAAATATGATCAATCTAGTGGAATATCATTTACAAACATTGTGATTCTGGTGCATTTAATCTTTTAGTAAATCCTCTAAAATGACACGATACCTACAAAAATACAGTCAAAATGTGTAAAACAGTACAAGTTTTGTGTTCTAGGTGAGAAAAATTCGCCAAGATTAGGTTTAATGAGTATTACAAAACAATATGTTTTCCCCGTGATTGTGAAACACTGGTTTGTCAAAAGAAAACAAAAAAAGTTTAGCCATACAATTAAAAATATGCTTAAAGTGAATTAATCACACAAGTGATGATTTGCATGAACTTGCACTGACAACAACAAGATCGGAATCTTCACCTAAAACCATATGCAGTCCGACAAATAAAATGCGATCAGTGATATTGATAATATGACTAAGACTATGGATGGGAGAAAAAATACCTATCACAATAAATTGGATTTTCTTTATGCACTATGACATATGTCACTGTTTTCTTACTCTAGGCCTCTTGAATTTACAAAGAGTTTTTGTGCACACACAATTCCTATAAAAAACATGTTTGGATTTTATCTGTAGGGAAATGGGCAATGATATAAGCTTTAAAGGTCCCATGGCATGAAATTTTTATTTTATGAGATATTTCAACATTAATATGAGTTCCCCTAGCCTGAATATTGTTCCCAAGTGGATAGAAATGTTGATCAGTGTAAAACCGAGTTCTGGCTGTCTTTCTCTGCCTTTGAGAAAATGACAGGCCAGACGAGCCAATCCTGAAGTCTCCTGGTTTGACGTCCAAGCAGGAACGGTTACCTCCCTTTCCTCCACCCAGAGAATCTGGCACGCCCATGCAAACGCTCGAGAGATCATTAACGTTACTTGTGAACGAGTGAACACTGGCAGTTTCTCAGTGTTTGGATGTACAAATGAAAACAGAAGTCTTTCTTCAGTTCTGATCTGTGATTTCTGATGTGTAGCTAATTATTTATTATTCGTGCACACACTGCAGCTTCTCTCTCTCCCGACAGAACGGTGTTTTCGTGTTTTCTATCTTGTGAGTCAGTGTTTTTGTACGTCCTCGTCGCGTCTATCTGTTCTACAATGTGCATACAGTCGTTTCTGCTCAACATCAGCAGAGTTGACAGCTCGGCCTTCAACATCCCCAACCCCCAGTACTGCATCTGGCCCACAGCGGAGGCACCAAACGCGGCTTGAGATTAAGCAGAAGGGGGGTAAGCGTGAGGGTATCCGGCTAGGCTAGCCAGCTATTCCCACAATAAACTAGATTACATTCGAATACTGCTGTTGTGTCTTTGTTTGCGCTGTGTACTCAATGCGCGTCACTGACGCTTTTCATATGATTGGAACATATCTATAAATAATGCTTTAATCAACACTTACTAACTCGTTCATCTCGCTGTAATGGTAACTTACATTGCATGTGTTATAAAGTTGGTAATAATGATGAAGACGGACTCAGTGTGACTGGGACGCGTGTTTATTCAGAACTCTCAGATACAAACACAATAAACTCGCGCTGACAGCGTTCTCATAACTCAGTAGTTACTATAAATAACTTTGTTAGCAATCGCTCCATCTCCGTGATGTCCGGTTCACGAACGAATCATTCTTTTGAATCGGTTCTTTTTAGTGAACCGAACCAGTTCACCAAATCGGACTGAATCGTTCTAAACGGTTCGCGTCTCGAGTCAGCGCTGATCCATAATTTACTAGAAGTAGACTAATAACCTGAAGTATATGCTAGTAACTACAACAGTTCACTGACTGAACTGAGACGTGCTGAGAGAACTGATGAGAAGTGAACACAGGTCCATCCGTCTCTCTGGCAGCAGCTCGTGCGTCGTAGACCTCGTTAAACCACGCCCCCTCCGCTCATTTCAAATGCAAAGATGTCAGCCAATCACAACAGTGGGCGTTTTTACTGAAGTCTCACAGCAGACACGCCTCTTGAAGCAGGGCATTCAGCCACAGGGCAAACATCAGTATAGAAAAAATGCCTTTTATTTCTAAATTATGACAATTTATGATGTAAAAATCATGCTAACAATATAAGTACACCTCAGGAAACATTATAAAATAATAGAAAAATGCCATGACATGGGACCTTTAATCAACATCTACTTATTTGTGCCAAAGATAATAAAGACAGTGGTAATAAACAGCTTAATCAACTTAGCTTGATATTATCAGGATTTTAATGCATTAGGCACAAGTAAAGACTATTAAAAATAGCAAGTGTAATACTAGAGTACAAATATTGTATAACTCATGTTGAAACATACTCTGTTTGGTTTCATCTGAATCCTTGTACTGCATGATTGTAACACACCTGAAACTATGAAAATATTAAACCAACAGCTAAATCTTTGGTTTTAAGGTAAAACAAATATTCTCAAGAGACCCACTGACCCTGGAAGTCACGACTTCCGAAGACCTCGCATGTGTAAATTCACCAGGTTGACAAAAAACAACAACAACAACAACAACATTGTAGGGTCTTTAACACCCTGCAGAATCATTGGGGCTCTCTCCAAATCATCAGCTCTCTCCAAAGTCTGTTCTGGTCACCAGACAAACTGTCTCATCAACGTAAGTTTACATTTGTAAAATTCACCGTATTTTTGAGTAGATAACCGATAACTTTTCAGTAAAGGGTACGTTTCCGCAATGATAAAGGCCAGTTTGGGAGACACAAGAAAAGTAAAATGATATACAATTTGTACATGCAATCCTAGATCATGGCTGCCACAAAATGTCAAATATTATAGTAGTGTAAAATATGACCAGTTAATATTTAAAGTAAGATCATGCTTAGACATAAAACAAGTAAAATTAAATATTCACTCAAGACTTTAACTTCTGCTGTGTCATTGACCACAGAGGAATAGCTGGTCTTCAAATCACCCCATCACCCTACCCTGAAGCTATCACTAATGATTGCTGAGGACATTTTCTTGAAGATTTCTTAAAGTGTAAACTTCTTTTACTAATAATCTTTTAAAACAAATTAAATTTATTGAAACAAATTTTGTTTATTTGTGACAAACTTTGTCAACATGTTTAATTGCATGGGCTTCATACATGGTTAAGGGTTATTAATCAAGACCTGCTTGAATCTTTGTAGAAATAATATTTAACATTATGGGTTCTGTTTAGTAAAGAAAAAGATGGTTTATGATGGATTTAAGCAAAAATCATTGGGCATCAGATGCTATCTTTATACATCAGTCTTCTGGGAAGATTAAGAAGATACGATTTAATTAAAACTTTAAATATTTAATTTAGATCTAATTTAAACTTTTAAGATTAGGCTTTGAAATAAAATGAGTACGAACAACATTGCCTCTGGAAAGGTGTTTGCTAACTTTGAGCTTGTTGCTTAGTTTGATACAGGTTAAAATATTTGCTTTTTATCATTTCATAAAGAACTACTTCTTCATCTCTCTGAAAAAATGAAAGGAATTTTCATATTTATTTATTATTATTTATATATGTATTATTATATTTAGCTAAAACTATATCTAAAATGGGTTATGATTATAAAGTATGAAAAAATATTTTAGTAAGATATTTGTTAATAGTCATTATGTATTATATTTTATTTTTAATCAATTCATTTAAAATAGAGAAAAGGTCATTTTATAGAACCAATTTTTATAGAAATTTTATAGAACCAATGTGTGTGTGTGTGTGTGTGTGTGTGAGACAGTGAGTGAGTATGTGAGACAGTGTGGTGTGTGTGTGTGTGTGTGTGTGTGTGTGTGTGTGTGTGTGTGTGTGTGTGTACATATTGTGATGTACCATAATGACAATTCTCGGTTCCTCTGTGAAAAAATCCCCCGTCTATAGAATGCACTAACCCCTCACGTGTCCGGCAGATGTCCCCCCGAAATCACCCTTCAAATAGTCGTGGCAAAGTTCAAAACAATCATTCTTCACATTGGTGACCTAGAGGTCATACCCTGACATCGCTATTTCAAATATGAGACCTCAAAGGTCATATAACTCCCCGGAGGATACACAAGGTCAAAGGTGACAGCGACGTGGGTGGTCAAGGTCAAACGTGGGGGAGGGGAACGATGTGGGTGGTCCATGGTAAAGGGGCGTGGTAGGTCAAAGGTCGCAATCAATCAAAGTGACACAAGCTATCTTATATAAACTACTGGTGGGAATTAGTAATCCCCTCCCCAACTGGAAGGAATTACAACTTTCCCAAGCAAACACACCCTCGTTCTGAGTTTGTGACCTGACAAGGTACACCTACACGACCAAGTGGAACAGCAGCACGACCAAGGTTATACTCTTGCGAGTAAACCTTCGCCCAACCGCTCCTGTTCCTTTTACTGTTTCGTACCAGCATCCAGAAAGACCACAATTGACTCCCCCAAAGACTGCTAATAACCCATTCATTGCTTCGTCCTATCTGTTGCTCATCTACTTGCCATTTACTTTGTTAACAAATAACATAACATTTGTGTAGTAGTTTGTAGTTTCTGTTTTATGATTGATTCAATTTTCTTAGTAGTTTAGTCATTATCATAGTAGTAAATACAAACCTAACAGATCACTCAGATCATCAGGATCAAGTCAGTTAGAAATACCAAGGGTTCACTCAAAGCAAGGAGAGTCTGCTTTTAGCTATTATGCCAGCCGTAGCTGGAACCAGCTTCCTGAACAGATCAGATGTGCTCCAACAGTAGCCACTTTCAAATCCAGACTCAAAACACATCTGTTTAGCTGTGCATTTACTGAATGAGCTCTGTGCTTTGTCCGAACTGCTTGCACTTTAATTGATGTTCCAATTTAACCCTGTTTTTATTATATATATATATATATATATATATATATATATATATATATATATATATATATATATATATATATATATATATATATATATATATATATATAATAAAAAATCTTTCTTTCTTTCTTTGTTTTTTTATTTCGAACAACAACCAAAAAAATAATAAAAAATAAAGTAAAATATGAACATACAACATTTGTGTTACCAAATAGACGCAATATCAAAAATAAAATTACATGTGTTCGAAAAGGAGCGGGATGAAGCAAAAAGCTTGTTATTTTCCCACCCCTTATATAACCATACAAAATTTCATCAAAATTGAATTATCTCACCACATACATCATATACTTATTGCACAACAACCATTGCACAAATACATTAAATAAAATAAAAATAAGAAAAAAATATCTTATACTCAATCTTTTAACCCACCCTCATTATTCTTGTTCCACCTCATAACCTTTTAGAAACCAAAAAAACTAGATTTTTCGAAGTTTGTACAGTATTTTAACACCTGTTCCAACTTATTCCACAACCTCACCCCACATATAGTGATGCACATACTTTTCAGAGTAGTTCTTATATTGAGCTTTTTAAAGTTTAATTCATCTCTCAAATTATACCCACCCTGCTTCTCCATAAACATTTTTTGTATATTTTCCGGAAGTAAATTATTTCTTGCTTTAAACATGACTTGTGCCGTCTTAAATTTAACCAAATCCAAAAACTTTAATATATATGATTTCAAGAATAATGAATTTGTGTGTTCAAGATATCCGACATTATTTATAATTCTGATTGCTCTCTTTTGTAATGTGCATAACGACTGTAGGTTGGTTTTGTAGGTATTTCCACAGATTTCCACACAATAACTTAAGTAAGGCACTATGAGTGTATTATACAGCATATAGAGTGATTTCTTGTTCAAAATATATCTTGTTTTATTTAGTATTGCTATAGTCTTTACCAGTTTTGCTTCAATGTGTTTTATATGTGGTTTCCAGCTAATTTTGTGGTCTAAAATAACACCAAGAAATTTATTTTCGTAGACTCTTTCTATACTAATATTATTAATTTTCAATTCTATCTCAGGTTTAATATAATTTCCAAATAACATAATCTTTGTTTTAGCTATATTTAGTGATAATTTATTTACATCAAACCAGCGTTTTAATTTAATCATTTCATTTGCTAATGCATTCAGAAGCTGCTGTAAATTTTCCCCTGAACAAAAAATATTTGTATCATCAGCAAACAAGATAAATTTTAATATATTTGATACTCTACAAATATCATTAATATACATTATGAAGAGTTTAGGGCCAAGGGCCGATCCCTGTGGTACTCCACAAGTCATATCCATACACACAGATTTTTGATCACCAATTTCCACAAATTGTTTCCTGCTTCTCAAATAGCTCCTTACCCAGTTCAACCCAATTCCTCTGATTCCATACCTCTCCAATTTATGTATTAAAATATCATGATTTATGGTATCAAATGTTTTCTTTAAATCTATAAATATTCCTAACACATATTTTTTAGTATCTATACAATTTGTAATTTCCTCAATTAATTCCATTAAAGCTAAAGATGTTGATCTGTTTGTCCGGAATCCGTATTGACTCTCCTCAAGCAATTTGTGTGTTTCCATAAAATTATCTAATCTTTCTGTAAACAGTTTTTCCAGGATTTTGGAGAACTGTGGAAGTATAGAAACGGGCCTGTAATTTGTGAAAAGGTGTTTATCTCCTGTTTTATATAATGGTATTACTTTTGCTACTTTCATTTTTTCTGGAAATGTACCAAGTTGAAAAGACAAATTAGCAATATGAGTTAATGGTTCTGAAATTTCTTCAATTACTTTTTATACTATACTCATATCAATATTATTCCAGTCCACAGAATATTTATTTATGCAATTTCTTACTAGGTCTACTATTTCGTTCCTTTCCACTGCTCTTAGAAAAATAGAGCTTGGGTTTCTATCCCAAAAATCCTCCACCACTCCTGCTGATGTTTCTGAATCATTTATTATTTTTGCTAAATTTGGTCCCACATTTACAAAAAAATTATTGAAACATATATATATATATATATATATTTTTTTTTATTTACTTATGAATATTTTAATTTAATTTCTGTGTAAAGCACTTTGAATTGCCACTGTGTATGAAATGTGCTATACAAATAAACTTGCCTTGCCTAGTATTTAGTGAGTGTGATATTTTACTCTTGTATATCTTTTTGTGAATAAATTAATTTTATTGCAATTAATTTTATTTATTAATTATAATTGCTGGGCCTCAACTCACCCCTCTGTAATTGGATATTGGACTTCTTAACTGGCAGACCTCAGTCAGTCCGTGTCGGCCACAACACTGCACTGCCAAGTTCAGCTCCAACCACATGATCAAGTTCGCTGAGGACACAACGGTGGTAGGTCTCATCAGCAACAACGATGAAACACACTACAGAGAGGAAGTAGCTCAGTATGCGGTATGGTGTGGGAATAACAACCTGTCCCTCAATGTGGGAAAGACAAAAGAGGTTGTGATGGACTTCAGGAGAAACTCTGTTGATCACCCCCCACTGACCATCGACAGCTCGACTATGGAGAGAGTCAGCAGCATTAAGTTCCTAAGGGTGCACATCACACAGGATCTCACCTGGACCACCAACATCACGTCACTCTCCAAGAAGGCACATCAGTGCCTATACTTTCTCCACCAGCTGAAAAGAGCAAGTCTCCCTCCACCAATCCTCACCACATTCTATAGGGGAACCATTGAGAGCCTGCTGACCAGCTGCATCACTGTTTGGTATGGGAACTGTAGCGCAGCAGACCGCAAGACCCTCCAGCGGACAGTGAACATGGCTGAAAAGATAATTGTTGCCTCTCTCCCCTCTATCCTGGACATTTTCCACACACAATGCCTCAGCAAAGCCACCTGCATAATAAAGGACCCCACCCATCCCTCCCACAGTCTCTTCCAGCTCCTGCCATTAGGAAGATGGTACCGGAGTGAAGCCAACCGTGTGAAGCCATCAGTGAAGACCATCAAGGTGTGGCCTGCGGGGGCAGATTCCACACTCCAGGAAAGGTTTCTACACACAGACTGGAGTATGTTTGCTTCTCAGGCCACCAGTGGCGCTCACACGGACATTGACTCCTACACCTCCTCTGTATTGGATGATATCAATACCACCATTGACAGTGTTACAACCCAGAAAAAGATCACCACATACCCAAATCAGAAGCCATGGATGAACAGGGAAGTGCGACTCCTGCTGAAGTCACGCAATACTGCCTTCAGATCATCCAGAGCAAACCTGAAGAGGGGCATCAAAAAGGCCAAGCACTGCTACAAGCTAAAGATAGAGGGACACTTTTCCAACTCTGACCCTCGACGCATGTGGCAGGGAATTCAGGCCATCAGTGACTACAAATCCACCCACTCCACCCCCGCAGCCACTGATGTCAACTTCCTGAACGAGCTAAATTAGTTTTCTGCTCGCTTTGAAAGAGACAACAGAGAAACTGCCACCAAGCTCAAACCCTCAGCTGACCCACCAATCACACTCTCCTCCACAGATGTCTGCAAGGCACTGAGCCGGATCAGCGCGCACAAGGCTGCTGGACCAGACAACATCCCTGGTCGTGTTCTCAGGGCATGTGCGGAGCAGCTCGCTGGGGTTTTTAGAGACATTTTCAACCTGTCTCTTGCCCAAGCAGCTGTACCAACATGCTTTAAACACACTTCCATTGTGCCAGTGCCAAAACACTCTAGCCCGAGGTGCCCTAATGACTACCGCCCTGTAGCACTCACACCCATCGTTATGAAGTGCTTTGAGCGGCTGGTCCTGGAACACCTAAAAGACTCTCTACCATCCACATTGGACTCACACCAGTTTGCCTACCGCAGCAATAGGAGCACAGAGGATGCCGTTTCCATGGCACTGCACTCTGTGCTCACTCACCTGGACAATAAGAACACTTACGCACGCATGCTGTTTGTTGACTTCAGCTCAGCATTCAACACTGTCATCCCAACCAAGTTAATAGCCAAACTTGGAGACCTGAGAATCAACACCTCAATGTGTAACTGGATTTTGGACTTCCTAACTGACAGACCCCAAAATGTTCGATCAGGATTCACCTGCTCCACGTCCATCACACTCAACACTGGTGTACCACAGGGCTGTGTGCTAAGCCCGTTTCTCTACTCCCTCTTCACCTCCGACTGCAAGCCTGTGTATGGATCTAATTCTATTGTCAAGTTAGCGGACAACACCATGGTGATTGGTCTCATCAGTAACAACGATGAGACTGCCTATAGGGAGGAGATCCAGCACCTGGCCACATGGTGCACTGAAAATAACCTGCTCCTCAACACCACCAAAACGAAGGAGCTCATCGTGGACTTCAGGAAAGAGTCAAGAGGCACACACGATACCATCCACATCAATGGAATGGCTGTTGAATGTGTCTCCAGTTTCAAGTTCCTGGGGATCCACATCTCGGTGGACATATATCTGCCTTCACTTGTTATTTGCACTACTGCAATGTCAATTTGCACTACCGACTGTTTATTACAGTAACAACTGTTTACTTATGCATCTTGCACTACCATACCTTAACTGGATTATGCTCATTTGCACTGCCGACTGTTATTTACAGTACCAACTGTTTACATATGCATTTTGCACCGTATTACATATTACTTCTAACTGTAATATGCAATCACTTTCCACTGCACTTGTACACTTTTTTCGGATAGCTTCTGTCCATACTTTACTACTGTGCACTACCTTAATCCACTGCTATATTCCTCATTTTAGCCTAACATATCATTGTATACCTCTATCTGTAATTCTGTTTATAGTAATAGCCATCTGTATATTATATTATGTTCATAGTACATATTCACCTGTAAATTCTGTTTATAGTAATAGCCATCTGTATATTATATTATATTCATGGTAGGGGTGCTCCGATCGATCGGCAACCGATCTCGATCGGTCGATAATCGCTTTGGGATGATTGATCGGCGGTCTCCAAAAAGGCCAATCTCATGAACCGATCGCATGCTGACGACACATAAAACCCGCACCTGCCGTGAGAGCTGGGGCATGATATGCAGCGACACCGTCTCATTCTCTTTCCTGCGCGGGTAAAGTAATTATAATGCTGAAGGTGAGGTACAATTTATATTTCTATATTAAATAACTTACGCAGTCATTTGAAAACGTTCTGTGGGACGTACATTCACAAACAGCGCACGTGAATCACCGCGTGCGCGCGCTCTCTCTCTCCCTTTCAAAATGCTCAAATGGCTTCACATCAGCGCATCGCATGTGCACTAAAATCGAGCTGCACAGTTGACACAGGATTTGCCACTTTGCACAATCGAGGCAGTGTCGCATCGTCACTAAAGTTTATAATTTGCATTTATTTTTAAGTCTTGCCAGTGTTCAAACCGCTCAGCACTCGCGCGCAGGGTCTGGAGAGACACACACACACACAGGCCATCTCACAAAAAGCTTGCGAGTACAAATTGCGCTGAAATGGTCAGATACACACAAATGTATGTACTAAATTACTGTCTTGACGAGTATGCACGTAAACCCTGTCGTGACTCGCGAGTGAACGTTTGTGCAGCTGCATGTAACCGTATCCGTGTTCGCTCTTAAAGTGACAGCTGTCGAATAAACTCCTGCTGTCTCTGAGTTTCTCTTTGTCTTGTGTTGTTTGATGAACCTTTATGAAATTCACTGCTCTTGAATGACTAACTTTTGCAACCTTAAGTGTAAGGATTAATCTAATTGAATTTATTCAGGGAAGACCAATATTAATTTACATTTGATTTCTTATTAAATGTCTTTAGTATTTCTTACCTCAATACTAATGTTAGACCTACCTGAAAAATTGTTTTTAAAAACAAAAATGCTCTGCATGATCAAATATTTAGGTGAGATAATTATATACATTTATTATATACATTTATTTGGGAAAGATGGTCCTACAGTAGGCTTAAGTTATCTCATTTTCTAAAATAAACACTTGGTGGTTCTTCAAGATCTTGACTCCGTTAATTTAGAGTTAGTTTCATTTCTACAAATGGTGCAAACTCTGCAAGATAATAGATTAAAAAAATTGACATTGCCCTGCCATTCTGTGATCGGCAGTGATCGGCAATTGGCAGATCATGATCTTGGTAATCGGTGATCGGCCCCAAAAATGCTGATCGGAGCATCTCTAATTCATAGTACATATTCACCTGTAAATTCTGTTATAGTGATAGTCATCTGTATATTTATTCACTGTACATATTCACCTGTAAATTCTGTTTATAGTAATAACCATCCCTATATATATATTCAGTACATATCCATGCACTTATTCAACCATTGCATATCCTGCACTTGCTGCTATTCTACTACTGGTTAGACCTAAACTGCATTTTGTTGCCTTGTACCTGTACTTGTGTAATGACAATAAAGTTGAATCTAATCTAATCGAATATATAGCCGAGTCGTTACACTGTATAATTATATACTTTTATTCATGTTAAATTATGTAATATGTTGCTCTACAGATGACTTTCTACAATCCAAAAATAATTATCTTATTTTGTTGGTAATTGTACAAAGTGAAATAAATGAGGCGCAGTTTGCCAAAAATTGCATGTTCACTATTTTTCAAATAGCATGTGATCGCACAAAAATAATAATACATAAACTTACTTTCACCTACTGTATGTGCTACTTCCTCATTTACATTGCTTTAGCTGTATATATGCTATAACTCAGCTCAACTGCATTTGATATCATGTTCTGTTCAGTAAAGCAAATGTAGATCTTCTCTCAAGACTTAAAAGAAGAAGGGACTAATACTACATTTTTTAAATATTAAAATACTAAAATTTTCACCATTTCTAAACACAGGGGCACCCGGAAGAACAAATCACTCACAGATATTTACATTGTTCAGGTAAGACAAATTAATCAATCTGAATTCAAAAATCCCTATTCATAATCAGAGAGCGATAAGGGAGAAGTAATTTCAAAAATAGATGAATGACTAAACATTTCTTTCAGGTACACAAAAAAAAAGCCTTTTTTAAAGTGTACACAATTTAATTAGTAAAATTTCATCAAATTTAATATTATATTTTGTATGAATATGATATTGCGTAAATCTTAAAAAAGGCTTAAAAAATGTTTGAGTGCCAACATTATTTCAGTTTTTTATACTCGAGTACCAATAACTGAATTGATCTTACAGTTTCATCATAAAAACTTGTCTGATGTTGTTCTGGTGCACCATTTTACACTGGTCTGGTATTTATTTAGTGAATCTTATTACCAATGCTTTTCTCAAACATTAACAGAAACTTTCAGAGATGGGGAGCAATCAGTCAGTTCTAAAAGCTCATGGCTACGAGTTAGTGAGTGAACAAGAGAAGATGATACTGGTGAAAAATAAAGGTGGTGATCAGTTTGTCATTAAAAAGCTGAGAGCTAACAAGGTAAGATGCACACTTTGTTTCTAATAATATTTGAATGGAAAGACAGACATTCTGATACACACATATCTGTCTGTTTTTAGGACGATGTATCAACATTTCTCCAAATGCTCAATCATCCACACATCATCCCTCACAAGGAAATCTTTGGAGGTTAGAAGAAACTTCAAAATTCACATTCTGTTAACACATCTTAAGCTATATCCAGGGCTCTACAGTGTTCACACTTAGGCGTAAATATTACTAAATAATTTTAATAATTTTAAAGCACACTGTAATCAATGAACCTGTTTTCAGATCGTGACTGCTTGTATCTTGTGCTGGAGCACAGTGAGGGTGGAGATCTTGCTGAGATAATCAAACTCAAAATGAAGGGAACAGTTACATTTTCTGAGGTATGTTTGTAGATATAGAGATGATGAAATTTAACACATTAGACTACTATGACTTTGAAGAGACAGGGATCTAAATGACTCGAAAATGAGAAAGGGCCTACCCAGCTAGCACAGCCAAGTGGGTTTTACCTTGGCCCGTATTTATCCAGTCTCTGAGAATTACTGAAAAATACTCCTTCCGATTTCTTTGTAAAGGTTTTTTTTTTTTTTCGAGTATGAGTCTGCGTGACTTTAACAAGGGCGGAATTTCTTTGTACGGGCCATACGGGCACTTCTCCCTGTAGGGCGCTCACGCGACCAGAGCTAGAGAGCAAATGCACACCCATAAACAAACGCACTTTTTGTTCGGCTTTAGGGAAGTCGTCGACTGCGCTGCAGTCACAGGCCTTCATGAAATCAACAATGTCACCAAAGAAGTGTGTTTTTGTAAGTAAACAACATATAGCTGACCACTATAGGTGTCTGTTTGTTTATTGTAAAACCACTCCAAACAACAATACACAAAGAGTGGGAAAATATGTTGAACTAAATTAATTATTTCATATTAAACCTGGGGGACGTTTACACAAAGCGCATTTCTTCATTCAAATGCGCTACTATTCCATTGAATAATTAATACTATTCCAGCGTAAACACGCACTAGTCTGACGTGCAAAACCGTTTTGCTTGCTACTGCTAATGTTAAGTCACATACAATTGTCCATAAACCAAATCATGTCCTTATAAACCCTGAGTAAGCACACACAAATGTTGTAAAACTCACGCATGACAAGCCGCTAAGCAAATATATACAGTCACAATACATACCACATTTAAGGATGTCACAGCTTTCAGACACTCTCAACGTGTGCTCGTGATTCTTTAGCTCCGCCCACACGATACGCCTCCAGCCGCTCGGTTTTATTCGGAAAGACTCGGTTCAATGTATCTTTCTTTGATTAATATAATAAAACTAAAGACTTTTCGGAGATATGAAGGATGCAATACTACTATATAGGTATTCAAGATTGACATGAGATTCACAGAATCTCCCTTTACCCCTCCCTTTAAGAGTAAAAAAAATCTTGGCTCAAAGCTGCGCTTAAAAGTTAGTTATCAAGCATCTCAGTCATACTTTAAGTGAAGTGTGGGACTAAATCTTAAGTGTCTGTCATTCTTAGAGATGATTCACAACACTTTCCTGTGCCACAAACGGGATTTTGGATGATGACCAATCACTGAATAGATTTCCTTATTTAAGAATATTCTCAGATAAATTCACATTGAATGGTGAAATTCCTAAGAGGAGTTTACATTCAACACACAATAAAGAATTTTCAAGAGAATACATTATGAAATACACATTGGAAATTAAAGATAAACAGGTTTTCCACCTTGTCTTAATTACAAATTTTAAACTGGTGTGCTGTTCACTGACCTTCCTATTTATAGCCTAGATTTTATGATATATTCCAAAAGAAAACCGAACAGGCTGGAGGAAGAAGCGCTACTGCTAGCTGAATTAGTCGAACAGTGGAAACATGTTATAAAAGGCAGTTCAGCCCAACATTAACCAGCGCTGACAGAGATGTCCAAACGATACGTTTGATTAACTGCTCGTCGTCAAACATTTCACAAACATTCTTCCTCTCCTGAAAGATTCACGTCTCTGTCTCCTCAGTGCCATCACAAGCCCCTACTGGCATCTCCTAACCACTGAGAGACCTCTCGAGCTCTTAAATAACTGGGAGAGTAAGAGTGATTCTTAGCTTTAAGACATTTGATAACTTGCTTTTATACTTAAGTTTGAAAGTAGGAGTACATTTCATGAATTTTCAGCACTGAAGACTAAAATGGCTCTTTGAGAAGCTTGATAAATACGGGCCCTGATCAACTTTTCTCTTGGCTTTTTCTTGCCATAATAAATGTGCTTTACGAACTCACTGTCATGGCAACCAGAGCTGGGAGAGTAAGAGTGATTCTTACTCAGTCAACACATTGGCCGTTTCTCAATATGCGTACTTGTCTGTACTTATGTTCTCGTGGACTTGTGAAACGTCATCAGTCGCTGCCCAAGTACTGTTCCAATTCAAAGTTCACATCTAGCCATAGACAAGTACAGTTCAAATGCCCGGATGTGTCCTTGATCCGCCTCTTTTATCGAGGATGCATCGAGAGGATACTTCAGACAGACCGGCATCCCAGAATGCATCTTGCACTGACGGACGCAACAATCAGTAATGCCCCCCAACACCCCCGCACGATAAGCTGAACTTGGTCGTGCGCGAGCCTCTACTACTAAGAACGTAACCGAGAGCAGAGCGACATTATCATATAATAATACTGTTTGCATGTGCTTTATAACAGTCTCAACGGGGAACGGCATTGTTTTGTCACATGCAACACATCCAGAATACACATAATTTCTGCTTAAAATAAGCCTAAAATGCAAAACAAGACCAATTTAGGATAGTAAGAGTTATTTTTAAGCACAATCCTTATAAAACATTTGAAGTAAAAAAAAAAAAAAAAAATTATGTATTACTTATAGTATAAACTTGTGAAAATTAAAATATAAAATGTTAAAAATACAATTGCGGGTCGCGGGGGCAGCAGTCTAAGCAGAGATGCCCAGACTTCCCTCTCCCTAGACACTTCCTCCAGCTCTTCCGGGGGAACCCCGAGGCGTTCCCAGGCCAGCCGGGAGACATAGTCCCTCCAGCGTGTCCTTGGTCTTCCCCGGGGCCTCCTCCCGGTTGGACATGCCCGAAACACCTTCCCTGGAAGGCGCTCAGGAGGCATCCGGAACAGATGCCCGAGCCACCTCAGCTGACCCCTCTCGATGTGGAGGAGCAGCGGCTCTACTCCCGAGTTCCTCCCGAGTGACTGAGCTTCTCACCCTATCTCTAAGGGAGCGCCCAGCCACCCTGCGGAGAAAACTCATTTCGGCCGCCTATATCCGGGATCTTGTCCTTTCGGTCATGACCCAAAGCTCATGACCATAGGTGAGAGTAGGAACGTAGATTGACCGGTAAATCGAGAGCTTCGCCTTACGGCTTAGCTCTTTCTTCACCACAACAGACCAGTACATCGACCGCATTACTGCAGAAGCTGCACCGATCCGTTTGTCAATCTCCCGTTCCATCCTCCCCTCACTCGTGAACAAGACCCCAAGATACTTGAACTCCTCCACTTGAGGCAGGAACTCTCCACCAACCTGAAGAGGGTAAACCACCCTTTTCCGACTGAGGACCATGGCCTCGGATTTGGAGGTGCTGATCCTCATCCCAGCCGCTTCACACTCGGCTGCAAACCGTCCCAACACGACAACGTCATCCGCAAAGAGCAGAGACGAAACCGCGTGGTCCCCAAACCTGACACCCTCCGGCCCCTGGCTGCGCCTAGAAATTCTGTCCATAAAAATTATGAACAGAACCGGCGACAAAGGGCAGCCCTGCCGGAGTCCAACATGCACCGGGAACAAGTCTGACTTACTGCCGGCAATGCGGACCAAACTCCTGCTTTGGTCGTACAGGGACAGGACAGCCCTTAGCAAAGGACCCCGGACCCCATACTCCCCGAGCATCCTCCACAGGATGCCGCGAGGGACACAGTCGAATGCCTTCTCCAAATCCACAAAACACATGTGGACTGGTTGGGCAAACTCCGATGAACCCTCCAGCACCCTGTAGAGGGTATAGAGCTGGTCCAGTGTTCCACGACCGGGACGAAAACCAGACTGTTCCTCCTGAATCCGAGGTTCTACTATCGGCTGTATTCTCCTCTCCAGTACCCTGGCATAGACTTTCCCGGGGAGGCTGAGAAGTGTGATCCCCCTGTAGTTGGAACACACCCTCCGGTCACCCTTCTTAAAAAGAGGGACCACCACCCCGGTCTGCCATCCCAGAGGCACTGTCCCCGATCGCCACGCGATGCTGCAGAGGCGTGTCAGCCAAGACAGCCCCACAACATCCAGAGACTTGAGGTACTCAGGGCGGATCTCATCCACCCCCGGTGCCTTGCCACCGAGGAGTTTCTTGACCACCTTGGTGACTTCAGCCTGGGTGATGGACGAGTCCTCCTCTGAGCCCCCAGCCTCTGCTTCCTCAAGGGAAGGCGTGAAGGCGGGATTGAGGAGATCCTCAAAGTATTCCTTCCACCGTCCGACGATATCCCCAGTTGAGGTCAACTGCCGCCCATCGCCACTGTAAACAGCGTTGGTAGGGCACTGCTTCCCCCTCCTGAGGCGCCAGAAGGTTTGCCAGAATCTCTTCGAGGCCAGTACATGTCAGCTGCCTCAGGAGTCCCACAAGCCAACCAGGCCCGATAGGACTCCTTTTTCAGCTTGACGGCATCCCTTACTTCCGGTGTCCACCACCGGGTTCGGGAATTGCCGCCTTGACATGCACCGGAGACCTTACGGCCACAGCTCCGAGCGGCCGCTTTGACAATGGAGGTGGAGAACATGGTCCATTCGGACTCAATATCTCCAGCCTCCCTCGGGATCCGGTCGAAGTTCTGCCAGAGGTGGGAGTTGAAGATCTCTCTGACAGGGGGCTCGGCCAAACGTTCCCTGCAGACCCTTACAGTACGCTTGGGCCTGCCGGGTCTGTCCAGCTTCCTCCCCCGCCATCGGATCCAACTCACCACCAGGTGGTGATCAGTTGACAGCTCCGCCCCTCTCTTCACCCGAGTGTCCAAGACATACGGCCGCAGGTCAGATGAAACGACCACAAAGTCGATCATTGACCTACGACCTAGAGTGTCCTGGTGCCATGTGCACTGATGGACACCGTTATGCCTGAACATGGTGTTCGTTATGGACAAACCGTGACTAGCACAGAAGTCCAATAACTGAACACCACTCGGGTTCAGATCAGGGGGGCCGTTCCTCCCAATCACGCCCCTCCAGGTGTCACTGTCATTGCCCACGTGGGCGTTGAAGTCCCCCAGTAGAACGACGGAGTCCCCAGTCGGAGCACTTTCCAGCACCCCTCCAAGGGACACCAAAAAGGCCGGGTACTCTGCACTGCCGTTCGGCCCCTAGGCACAAACAACAGTGAGAGACCTATCCCTGAGCCGAAGCCGCAGGGAAACGACCCTCTCGTTCACCGGGGTAAACTCCAACACATGGCGGCAGAGCTGGGGGGCTATAAGCAAACCCACACCAGCCCGCCGCCTCTCACCATGGGCAACTCCAGAGTGGTGAAGAGTCGATCCTCCCTCGAGGAGTGTGGTTCCAGAGCCCAAGCCGTGCGTAGAGGTGATCCCGACTATCTCTAGTCGGAAACTCTCAACCTCACGCACAATCTCAGGCTCCTTCCCCACCAGTGAGTTGACATTCCATGTCCCAAGAGCCAGTTTCCGTGTCCAGGGATCGGGTTGTCTAGGCTGTCGACTGCTGCCCGATCTTCTCCGCACCGCCCCCTTACGGTCCCTCCTGTGAGTGGTGGGCCCACGGGAAGGTGTCCCCACGTTGCTCCTTCGGGCTGAGCCCGGCCGGACCCCGTGGGGGAAGGCCCGGCCACCAGGCACTTGCATACGAGCCCCAACCCCAGGCCTGGCTCCAGGGTGGGGCCCCGGCTGCGCCGTACCGGGCGACGTCACGGTCCTCCTTTTTTTTGTCATCATAAGGGTTTTTGAACTGCTCTTAGTCTGACCCGTCCCCTAGGACCTGTTTGCCTTGGGAGACCCTACCAGGGGCATATAGCCCCGGACAACATAGCTCCTAGGTTCATTCAGGTACTCAAACCCCTCCACCACGTTAAGGTGGCAGTTCAAGGAGGAGCATTTAAAAATCCCTTTTTTAATTAAAAGATAATAACAAATGAGATTTTAGTGATATTTTGACCACTCAAATAGGAAATGTCCCCGGTTTCCATTTCAGAAATCTGGTCACCTTACCTAAACCACATATTAATGTTTAATATAGGCCTTTTTTTTTCTAAACGAAAAGAGGCAGGGTTGTGTTTTATACTTCGTTTTGTAATAAATATATAAGATAATCAATGTAACTGCCTGAACGTCATTTGTGTGGGTAATATGTTTAAGATTTTTTTGCAAAAAAAAAAATGAAAAGAGGCAGTGGTGTTTTATGACATATTTCGTTTTATTGTAGCCTAAAATATACGTTTCTCTATACCAAGTAGGCCTACGCGAACTTCCGTCCGTGGTTAATTCAGGCTCGCCAAGTTCAACTCCGGAGAACGAACTCCCGAGGACGGGAGCTGCTAATGGAACAGCAGCGTTCTTGATAGTGTTATTAAGTGTATATATATGTATATTTTAGGCTACAATAAAACGAAATATATTATAAAACACCACTCTGCCTCTTTTCATTTTCATTAAAAAATATTAAACATATTATAGCCACACAAATGTAGTGTAGGCAATGTTATTGCATTTATAACAAAACGAAATATTAAAAACCCTGCCTCTTTTCGTTTACATAAAAAAAAAACATTAAAGGGGTGGTAAACCACGATTTCACTATTCTAACTTTAGCTAGCGTGTAATGTTGCTGCTTGAGGATAAACAACATCTGCAAAGTTACAACGTTCAAAGTTTAAAGCAAAGGGAGATATTTGCTTTTCAAGAAATCCATTTCTAAGAACTACAGCAAACGGCCAGTAGGAGACTACACACATTCCTCCAGGGTTGGTGACATCACTAGGCTCAATATTTACATAAACCCCTCCTCCGAGAATATTAAATAGGGGGGGGCGGGGGCGCCATTTTGTATCGCGGCGCTGTTGTGGTATAGTTAGGCTGGAGTGTTGTTGCCGCGATGCCGAGGAAACGCTGTTATATTCATCCGGATTGCAGGTCTGGGGTACTTGCTTTGTTCAGCCTTCATAGGGACAGGGGTGCGTTGCAGAGCGTTTAACATACAGCATGTTATATGCACGTGTGTATGAGACAGAAGGGAACAGGCACGTGCGGGGCTCCCGCAGCACATCTCACGGAGGGAAACTTTCACAATGTTCACGAGTTCAACACCGGATTTGCACAACGTCAGCTGCGTGAGTCCGTGAGACAAATGCGGACAGTGTGTGAATGCACGACGCGCGCGGGGCTCCCTCCCGCAGCACATTTCACAGAGGACAACTTTCACAATGTTCGCGAGTTCAACACCGGATTTGCACAACGTCAGCTGCGTGAGTCCGTGAGACAAACGCGGCCAGTGTGTGAATGCACGACGCGCGCGGGGCTCCCACCCGCAGCACATTTCACGGAGGAAAACTTTCACAATGTTCGCGAGTTCAATACAGGACATGCACAACGGCTTGACCTGAAAGCTGGATTTACAAACAGAAGCTGTTTACGGGGCCACAACCTGTAAGTCTGATTTATTTTTCATCGATGTGTTTTCCTGTAATAGGTTGTAGCAAGGAAGTAAACAGATGACAGCGCTGTTCTGCAAACCAGTCTGTTAAATGCTCATTCATACTTAACGTTATCCGACGGACACCTATCGTTACAAACACTAACGTTAAAATCTCTACAGCGAACTTGGCATTAGTGTAAATGATTCTTTGATTAGAGCTTTTATGTATTATTTATCTACAGGCTTGCTAAACATGGTTCTGTGTGTGATTTGGCTACTATAGTAAAGCCAGTGTTTAGTGTTTTGGGTTAGTTCTTGCGACAGATATTTGGCTATAATCGTTCTAAAAATACAAAAGTAACAGTGCCATTCAGTAGCGATCACTATAGATCCGCAGTCTTTACTCTTGAGGACTGAACAGGTTCTGCTCGATCATCTTCACTAAAATGTTCTGGGTCTGATTCGGGCTCAGATTGGTGTGGTTTTATTGACGCCATCGTTTCTAATGACCAAAGCACAGTCTACCGGCTACCGGTAAGGTAAGGGGCGTGACGTTTCTGCGGTTAGCGAATCACAACACACTGGGCCAGCTAACCAATCTGAGCCCATTGCGTATTTTTGAGGGACTGGCTTCATACAACCCGGAAAGCATCAGACCGTTTTACAAGGAGGGACAGAGCAGTGTAGAATAAATGTCAAATATATGAAAAATAATGATTTTTTTTTAAAACGAAGCATGAACACATGTTACAGTGCACCCCACAAACACAATCAAGCCTTCAAAACAATGTGTTTTACCACCCCTTTAATATGTGGTTCAGACAAGTGTGATTATCACTATATAAAATGAATTGACATAAAACAACCCAGTCTATTTTTGTTAAATGTCAGTTTGTGTTTAACAGCCTAAAAATATAAAGTTATGAAACTTCACTTTGCCCTCAGTCAAAACGATTTGCCAGGGAACAAATTATAGATTCATGAGACCAAAGATCGCCGTTTGAAGACGAATTATATCTGAAGACATCAGAGCCAGCGGCAGACGTCAGAAGGATTGGCCGTGTTTAGTCTGCTTTCGGCGGGGAGAGCGCCCGCTGATCGCCGCTGATTGACTGGATCTCACAACTCCGAAAACGGCAGATAAAATTTTCAAAAAGGCGCTCTCTTTATAAATGACTCTTGGGGCCCTATTTTAACGATCTGAAACGCAAGTGTCAAAGCGCGAAGCGCAAGTAACTTTGTGGGCGGGTCTCGGCGCTGTTGCTATTTTCCCGGCGGGATAAATGGCTCTTGCGCCCGGCGCAAATCTAAAATGGGTTGGTCTGAAGTAGCTTCATTATTCATAGGTGTGGTTTGGGCGTAACGTGAATAAACCAATCAGAGCGTCATCCAACATTCCCTGTAAAAGCAGGTGCGCAAGTTCCATTAAGGATTGCTATTATTATGGCGTATTTACCAGGCGCACGCCAGGAGCGGTTCACAGCCGAGGAGACTGATGTTCTTGTAAGAGCAGTGAAAGACAGAGAAGTTGTGTTGTATGGGGATGGGAGAAACCCACCCAAAATAGCGTCGGTTAAACAGGCGTGGGAGGAAATAGCCACAATTGTTTCATCAGCTGGCATCCCCAGGACGTCGCACCAGTGCCGCAAGCGCTACAATGACATCAGAAGACGGGGAAAGTCCAAGCTTGCCAGCATCAATCTGGCACGCCGTGTAACGAGAGGTGGATCTGCCTCTACTCAGGACCTGACGCCAGCAGAGGACATCGCTGCGTCCACCCTCACCGATTTTTTTTCCTGGTTCTTGACGGACAAACCAATTTGTTAGATGTCCTTATATACATATATGTCTTGCCAGAAGTTGCCACTATTGGGCAAACAGGTCTCCTTAATTATTAGACTACAATTAGCCTGAATAATTTGTAAGCTAGATTTATGCCTATTTTTTCACATCTTCGTGGCACACCACAATGATTTCCGTCATCTCATGTGTTAATATTTTTTAGTGTAACAATTTATGATTTGCAAAAATAACTGTTGCATCTGTGTAGATTACATGAGCAAAGTGTATGCGCGTCGTGCTCGCTATACATTATGGTCAAGCATGCGCCCTTAAAATAGCATAATGAACAACGCGCAACGCGCCACTGACTTTAGACTAGGTTTTTTCTGGTCAGTGGCGCAATTGTTTAATGGAACAGCAAAATAGCACCAGGGATTGTTTGCGACGGAACACGCCTCCTTTTTTGCGCTGAACCGCCCAGGTAGCGCAAGTTCATTCACTAGTTTAGCGACGTGCTTCTGTGGAGGGAAAAGCGCGCTTTGCGCGGGTGCAAAATAGGAATGACACATGCGTCGGTGTACAAAGTCAATTGTGCTGGGTGCAAGATAGGGCCCTTGATGTTTTTAATGCTGTTTTGTTCTCTGGCTGCTGTAACTGTGTTTGTTATGGCAAGAGAACATGTGACCAGATGATGTCAGATACTTAATGGCGATAAAGATATAATCATCATGTAGTGTTTTTATCAGCTGATCTCATATAGACCATCATATGTGTTATTAATATCACATTACTGATTATAATAATGGAGTGTATATTTACACTAAAGTGCCTTGTTGGCAAGTGCTATTCGCCTGGTTGGACTGAACAAGATAAAAAAAACCGAACATATTTCCACTTCAGTGGCGCATTCAGTAGAGCGTAAGGCTTGAGGATCTTGGTTTTGACGCGATCAACCAGGGTTCGAATCCGCCTTTTGCCAAGCTCGCTCTTCTCCCTTATCTCATCACATATTAGATTAGATTCAACTTTATTGTCATTACACAAGTACAAGGCAACGAAATGCAGTTTAGGTCTAACCAGAAGTGCAGGATGTACAAAGTTTGCATAAGTGCAGGACATGGATATGTACTGAATATATATAAATATATCTATAAATAGAGAGATGGTTATTACTATAAACATAATTTACAGGTGAATATGTACAGTGAATAATATACAGATGGTTAATACTATAAACATAATTTACAGGTGGATATGTACTATGAATATAATATAATATACAGATGGCTATTACTATAAACAGAATTTTACAGATAGAGGTATACAATGATATGTTAGGCTAAAATGAGGTATATGGCAGTGGATTAAGGTAGTGCAATAAATTATGGACAGAAGCTATCCGAAAAAAAGTGTAAAAGTGCAGTGGAAGTGATTGCATATTACAGTTAGAAGTACGGTGCAAAATACAAATGTAAACAGTTGGTACTGTAAAAACAGTCGGCAGTGCAAATGAGCATAATCCAGTTACGGTATGGTAGTGCAAAATGCATAAGTAAACAGTTGTTACTGTAATAAACAGTCGGTAGTGCAAATAACAAAGTGAAGGCGGATGTGAGGTATGAGAGTTATCAGTATATGAGGGGAGTGGATGAACGGGGGTTTGAGTTCAGTAAAGAGACAGCTCTGGGGAAAAAATTGTTCTTTAGTCTGCTGGTCCTGGTCCGGAGGATCCTGAAACACCTGCCGGAGGGCAGGAGAGAAAACAGTCTGTGGGCTGGGTGAGAGGAGTCCTTGAGGATGCTGCGAGCTCGATGCAGACAGCGTTTCCTCTGGATGTGCTCGATGGCAGGTAGTGGAGTCCCTGTGATGCGCTGGGCAGTTTTCACCACCCGCTGCAGTGCCTTGCGCTCTGCAACAGAGCAGCTCCCATACCACACTGCCACACAGTTGGTCAGGATGCTTTCTATTGCACAGCGATAGAAGTTCACCAGGATAGCCGAGGAGAGCTGATTCTTCATCAGTTTCCTCAGGAAGAAGAGGCGCTGGTGAGCCTTCTTGACCAGGCTGGAGGTGTTGGTTGTCCAAGACATGTCCGCCGAGATGTGGATCCCCAGGAACTTGAAACTGGAGACACGCTCAACAGCCATTCCATTGATGTGGATGGTGTTGTGTGTGCCTCTTGACTCCTCATCGTTGTTGCTGATGAGACCAATCACCGTAGTTTCGTCCGCAAACTTGACGATAGAATTAGATCCATACATAGGCTTGCAGTCGGAGGTGAAGAGGGAGTAGAGAAACGGGCTTAGCACACAGCCCTGTGGTACACCAGTGTTGAGTGTGATGGACGTGGAGCAGGTGAATCCTGAACGAACATTTTGGGGTCTGTCAGTTAGGAAGTCCAAAATCCCGTTGCACATTGAGGTATTGATGCCCAGGTCTCCAAGTTTGGCTATTAACTTGGTTGGGATGACAGTGTTGAATGCTGAGCTGAAGTCAACAAACAGCATACGTGCGTAAGTGTTCTTATTGTCCAGGTGAGTGAGCACAGAGTGCAGTGCCATGGAAACTGCATCCTCTGTGCTCCTATTGCTGCGGTAGGCAAACTGGTGTGAGTCCAATATGGATGTAGAGAGTCTTTTAGGTGTTCCAGGACCAGCCGCTCAAAGCACTTCATAACGATGGGTGTGAGTGCTACAGAGCGGTAGTCATTAGGGCACCTCGGGCTAGAGTGTTTTGGCACTGGCACAATGGAAGTGCGTTTAAAGCATGAAGGTACAGCTGCTTGGGCAAGAGACAGGTTGAAAATGTCTGTAAAAACCTCAGCGAGCTGCTCCACACATGCCCTGAGAACACGATCAGGGATGTTGTCTGGTCCAGCAGCCTTGTGCGTGCTGATCCGGCTCAGTGCCTTGCAGACATCTGGGGCCGGTTGCATAAACCATTAAGACTAGTCTTACAAGTTAGACATACATTTTTTTCTTTAAGACCATTCATAACTTTTTAAAATCAGTTACATAAAAACATAGAATGGCCTAATTTGATACGAAAAGTAAGACTGAATGCCACTTGCCTAACTGCTAGTGGCTCATACTAGATCTTAAGACACTGTCTTAACCTCTTAACTGTCACCCCCCTTTTTGAGAATACACATGAAAATGCACTATCCAAACTTAAAGGCTGTAATTCAAGAATGCTTTGGAATATAGACCAAAGTTTGGTCTCGTTTTAAAGACGACGTTCTGCAGATTATTGCTGAAGTGAAAGCAATTCAAAATATGAAAGTATGAAATAGTTATGGAAGTTTAAATTTACTGTAAATGAAAAATACTGTACTAAATATTTTTTATTTCATATAAAATATATATTTTACAAAAAAGAATTTACTCTAAAATTACTATAAAATCAAAGCCATATGTCTAACCAATTTGTGTTCCAAATTTGAAGTTGATATCACAAAAATTGAAGTCCCCATGAGATTTTGTTTAGGGTGCTGTACCAAAAATAGCCACCGGGTGTCATTAAAATTCCATTTATTGTTGTTTTGATGCATTTTCCTGTAAATTTCTATCCAAATATTACTTCCATCACAAAACAGTCACCAAATATGCACCCTTGAGACTCAGACCTTTCCGACAATATGCGTTTTGTCAAGATTGAAAAAGATTTTGAATATAAAGTAGTTAAAATAATTGTTGTAATATGAAACATGACAGCGCCCACTAGGGGAGGAGCCCACTAGAATAATTTAGAGTAAAGTTTCCATGGCAACACAATGTCCGATTTCAAAACGGTTTTCACAGGATGAATTTTGAGTTTGTAAGCTTTCAAATGATACCTTATTTGTGATAATTACTTAAATATATGATATGAAAAAAAGGCGATCAAAAAAAGAGCACCAGGCGCCCCACCTGTGGGACGGTGACAGTTATGGGGTTAACATAATAGCTTAGTTTATGCAACTGGCCCCTGTGGAGGAGAGTGTGATTGGTGGGTCAGCTGAGGGTTTGAGCTTGGTGGTAGTTTCTCTGTTGTCTCTTTCAAAGCGAGCAGAAAACTAATTTAGCTCGTTCAGGAAGTTGACATCAGTGGCTGCGGGGGTGGAGTGGGGGGGTTTGTAGTCATTGATGGCCTGGATGCCCTGCCACATGCGTCGAGGGTCAGAGTTGGAAAAGTGACCCTCTATCTTTAGCTTGTAGCAGTGCTTGGCCTTTTTGATCCCCCTCTTCAGGTTTGCTCTGGACGTACTGTAGGCTTGTGCATCTCCTGATCTGAAGGCAGTATTGCGTGACTTCAGCAGGAGTCACACTTCCCTGCTCATCCATGGCTTCTGATTTGGGTATGTGGTGATCTGTTTCTGGGTTTTAACACTGTCAATGGTGGTATTGATATCCTCCAATACAGATGAGGTGTAGAAGTCAATGTCCGTGTGAGCGCCACTGGTGGCTTGAGAAGCAAACACACTCCAGTCTGTGTGTAGAAACCTTTCCTGGAGTGTGGAATCAACCCCCGCAGGCCACACCTTGATGGTCTTCACTGATGGCTTCACATGGTTGATGAGGGGTGCATATTTGGGGACGAGGAACAAAGAAAGGTGATCTGACTGTCCCAGGTGGGGGAGGGGTGTCGTAACATAAAATTAAAATGAAGACAATTTTCTAAAAATGGAAATAAATTGCCTTAATAAAAATGTTTAATAATAATAAAAGCATTTATTGGGTAGGGTTAGGGGTCGTGTAGGAGGGCCTTTATTGCCCCATTATGGCAGCATCCATTTAATCATTTTAATAAATATAATCATTTACACTCATACTGAGCAAATAGTATTGTTGTGAACTTCAGTTGTTTCTTGAAGAATAGACCAGGAGACGTCGGATTTAGGACAGAAGTGATTCTTTTTAATGAGAACTTTCTGTGCTGCAGGTCGTCCGAAAACAGTCTGGTTTAACAGTACAAGATAATGCAATTTATCTTCATGTTAGATTATATATAGAGTGGTTATACAGCAGAGGAGGAGACATTCAAAAAAAAAGAATGCATATGTTGTGTAGGTAAAGGGCATACCCTACTTTGAAATCCCTACCAGTCCCATTGAATCAGCATAACTATTCGCATGCTGATACTAGCCAGGCCAAAGAGCCATTAAAGACAAAAAGGGCAACGTCTGGGCTCCCAAAGTTGGGCTCTCAGTGATCTGACTCATTTAAAACACAATAGAGAAAAACAGGTCTGGCAGGAAAGGAGACTCTTGTTAGAGCCTTTGAAATCAGTAAAACAGGTCTGGAAGATTTGCGTAGCAGACTAATTAATCTGATATCATAATTTTTACCTAAAATGCTAAATGCAATGTAGGGCTGAACGATTTTGGAAAAAAATCTAATTGCGATTTTTTTAACCAATATTGCGATTGCGATTTAATATGCGATTATTTTTTAAACTCTTTATCTTCTGTATTATTCAACAATACATCATTGTATAGTAATGGTGGAAATCTTTAATTGGTACCTCACGATCCGATTCCGATTCTGGGAGTCACGATCCGATTCCAAGACAATTTTTCCAAAACTTTTTAATTAATCTTATTAATTTATTAAAAACTTTAAATGTTTTTTATTATGATATATGTAATTATAAGCTTTTTAAAATAACTAAGACATTATAAAATTTTAATTAAAACAATTGCATGTTAATAATTTTAAATATATAAACTAATATAGCTGCAAAACATAAGCTAGTAAATCATAAAGAGGAACAAAAAACATATTACAAGCAATGAACAAAGAGTGCTTTCAGTATTTAAGAGTGTCTGAACTGTGAGTGATTTTTCTCTTTCTCAGCTTTACTGTTGTTTGATTATTAATCATGACATCATCATAGACAGCGGGAGACCTGCATTCACACTAATGCAGTTCTCTTTTGAAATATAAGATGTTTTTCCCCTTGTCTGTTTAATTCATTAAAGGGGCTATATGCTACTTTTTCCCCAAAATAAACGTAACAATAGCCTTTTTATTTTACCATTTATGACTCAAACATCTCCTGATGAGCATACTGACACCTTGTCCGCTCACAGTGGGTGCACCTATAAGCCTGTATCCTATTTTTCCTATTTTCTGGCGGGTCGTCTTTTCCCGCGCTGTCTGCGGATGTGACGTCACCACCGCTGCGAGAGCGAGCAGAAAACAAGAGCAGTTCTGTTTTTTGGCCAGAGGTGTCAGTCGCGAGTTTAAATTTCAGAAAAACGCATATAGCCCCTTTAAGACATTACTGACGGTGTTTACATTAATTTTGCGTCATAAAAGCATTTTGAGACGCACACAGACGCGCGCTCGCGAGCACTCTTCACAAAGCGCCGCATGAGCATTTGAAATGGAAAGCCTTCTGTCAGTGAGTTACTTATTTTTTAATATACAAGCACACTGCATTCCTAACGACATGAATGAAGCCTTCGTTGAGCATTTGTAAGGAAAATACCGGCGGGGGAGAACACACACTGTAAGCGTGACATCAAGTTTCTCACAGCGCATATCCTGTGCAAAGAAGCCGATTCGCGCCGTCAACCTTTCCGGACGTTATGAAATATTATTTTATGGTTTGTGTGTGATTGTGTGTGTGTGTGTGAGAGAGAGAGAGAGAGAGAGAGAGAGAGAGAGAGAGAGAGAGAGAGAGATAATGGAAGCAATCAGAATACGGGTGTTTCTAAAACACACGCAGCGCCACCGCGCACCTGCTGTTCAAATCTAAGCTCAGAATCGATCCAGAATCATTGGAGAAGAATCTTTTCTCCCAGCTCTATTGTAGCCTATAGTATGAACAACACAATATTAGATAGATCAAACACAAACAGTTTTTTTTCCCTTTTAGGCCAGGCATATATGTGTAACTTGCCAAGTTGCTTCTTCTGCAGACTTTACTCTCGCGTGTCACGTGACCAGACTGTAATCGCAGCCTTTGTGGTTAGGAAATCGTGTTTTATCATATCGTGATATTATCGCAAATGCAATTAATCGTTCAGCCCTAATGCAATGTACTTTCTTAAATTTGTAATCCCACAGTATGTATCTGCCAAAATAAAGTATACATTTCATGTAATTACTATTTACACATATTGCAAAGAACTGTTACTTTTACATGGTGTAAATAGAATATATCACTATTTTCACTTAGTAAATAGCATCTACAGCACTTGCACTTAGTGTAAATAGCAAATATTGCTGTTTACACTTAGTATATAAATGTTTTTTAATTTACAGTTTATTACTGTTAAAATGCATTTTGTGGGTGTGTCTTTTTATCTTACACCTTTAACCCTTAAAACTCCACAGGGAAATTCTGCACTGTCCACACTACAAAGGGTAAAAGTAACATTAACCATGTGTTGCAGTGAGATAATTAAGTGATTAATTAAATGAGGATTGAGCAATAGTGATGGATAGCCAACATCAACTGATCACATTTTCTCTTGCTGTTCTTGCCATAACAAACAATGTTAAAAAGTCAAGGGTTACGAGAACTAAAGAAAAATACTGATCACCATAATGGTGACTTCAAACTAAACTTTTATTTTGTTGACAACCAGGCAAGTGTATCCACAATGCACAAAAGGAGTCTGAACAGTCTTAGTAATAAAAGGATGAGACCAGACACTGGGTCTCATTCACTAAGCATGCGTACGCACAAATTTGAGGATCCGGGCAAGAGCGCGCCTGCGAATAGCGGCAAGTTTGACGAGAGTGACAAAAGGCTGTAAGAAAAGTGTTTGCGGAAAGCCCTTATATGGAGATGTGTGGGCATGTTTGCATGTGTGGAAAGCCCTTATATGGAGATGTGTGGGTGTGTTTTATGCAAATGACTAATCTTGTGCTTGTTTAGAATACTCCA
Organism: Gobio occitaniae; assembly: GCA_033150135.1. Classification (NCBI taxonomy): domain Eukaryota; kingdom Metazoa; phylum Chordata; class Actinopteri; order Cypriniformes; family Gobionidae; genus Gobio; species Gobio occitaniae. The sequence goes on from JARQWZ010000961.1 coordinate 194,187, forward strand.
CATTTACTGACATCAGAACGAGGTTAAGAACAAATGAACGTGCGTACGAACGTTTTGTGAATCAGGCGGAGAATTTCCGTGAGAAGTTCTCCTGTGCATATCAATATGAAAGAATCCACGCAATTATTAGTGAACGAGACCCAATGAGAGTGTGCTGGTATGAGTCCAGTCCTTGATAAGTGTGGTAATGAGGTCTAGTTGAGCGTGATTAAACTCAGAGGAAAGTGAACGGATGTGCTGGTGACTGTGTGGAAGTCGAGGGAGCGTCTGATGTAGCCGTGACAGTAATCGGGAAGGAAAGGAACATGCTTAAACTTTACAAACAGGAATCCATTACTGCCATAAAACTTTATGTAAATACTGAACATGAGTTATTATTTATATTATTTTTTTTTCTCAATAGCCTTAGAAATACAGAACTACTGCAATAATGTTTTCCACATTTGTAATTTCACATTTGATACAGTTACAGATTCTGGACTGGACTGTGAAGATCTGCATGGCTTTAAAACACCTGCATGATCAACAGATCATACATAAAAACCTGCAGCCCAAGGTAGGAATGCTATTCAGTTAAAGTTGGCATGAAATGAAAATTCACCTCTGTTGCATTTAGAAAATAGAGGTGCATTTTCATCTATAGATCTTATAGTTTTACAATTAGTCAAAATTAGGAAAGTCAAAAGTGAATCATATTAATAATCAAACAAGCATGAGAATAATCACCATTTATTATTTTTTTAAACTAATATTACAGCTATAACCAATATACTAAATAAACATATGTGTGTGCATTTTCTTATGGCAGAGCATATTTTTCACTGCATGTGAAACCGTTCGTCTTGGAGAGTTTGGAGTGATTCATGAATGGTACTGTATGTGCTACTTTGATTCAAAACATGACTTGTATGCAAAATAACATGTAATAAAAGAAATTGTCCATATGTATGTGTGTGTGTGTGTGTGTGTGTGTGCAGTATGATCTGATTCTTGTATTTCTGTTTTTATCAGGTCCACTGACGCACAAAGAACACAACCTGAAGATCTCTCATACGTTGCACCTGAGATTTTAAATGGCCAACCTTCTGATGAGAAATCGTAATAACATTACATTTTCAATTTTAATATTATTATGATAATACATTTTATAAATGAACACTGAAAATCTAACCTTCATTATCATCGCTTTTTTACAGTGAAATATGGAGTCTGGGATGTGTCATCTATGAGATGTGCATGCTGAAGTGTCCGGTGAGATTTTCTTTCATCAGATCTATTGAGCATGTTTTGTTCAATGTTAAGCTTTAATAAAACAATAAATTATATATTGCAATTAAAAATGATTCAACCTCATGGACACTGTCCCAGCCAGCACAGTCATGTGGGGCCCACTGTCTCACTGGGGCCCAGTCAGTTTTGTCCACAGCTTCTATGGAGGCTCCACATGGGTTAGCCCAGATGAAACGAACACTGCTCAGTGTGCACTACAGGCTGTTAAATATAACATTGAATCAGAAGATAAAAGAAGACATTAAATCTCTGAAGATCTCAGCAGAGGAGGATTAAACAACTCCACAAACAGCATTACCAGCTTCACAAATTACTAAACAGATTGACTTTATTTCTGTCAGACGTCTACAGAAGCTCTTATTGAGATTCAACAGATGTTTAGATGTTGATGATTTATTGAAAACAAGTTTGAAGATACCATTATGCGTTAGGGTTAGTGGATCAGTGTTTGCTTTAGTTGGGCTCTTGACCCTTGACTTTTTAACATTACTTTTTCTCTGGTTGCTGATGCTGTGTTTATTATGACAAGAACAAGAGAAAACATGATCAGATGATTTCGGCTGCTTGTTAATGATACAGATGTAATCATCATGTAACATTATTCTATGTGTTTGCTTATGTCACGAGAATCATTTATTATAGTAACCATGTGACTCTACAGCACGAGATCCAGTAGTGTTTTAATCAGATAAATTGAATGATTAAAAAAAAAACCTGTGCATCCCTAGTTAAATACACATTGTACACTAAACACTTTCAAACTTCTGCTAATTTTAGACACACACACAGACATCAAGAAATCAGCCTACGAATCTCAACAACTGTGATCTACGGCTCACAGAATGCACTGCGGCATGAAGCATGTTACCATTGTTGAGATTCATAGGCTGATTATTGATGTCCATGTGTGAGTTAAACTTTGAGGAGTTCAAAATGTTTAGTGTACAATGCATTCTGATAATTTCTGATTAAATTGTGCTGGGTTTCTTGCTGTAGAATCACAACCCAAATCAAAGAGAAATTAATAACAAATGTCCCCCATTTAAAAATCAAACATAAGCAGGGGTGGATCTACCGGGGTGGCATGGGGTGGCAACCGCCACCCTAAGAAAGACCATTGCCATCCCGTCAAAAGATTTCCCATGTATAAAATATAAATTGTTTCCTCTACCGTTTTACATCCGCTGCGCTTCAATGTGATGGGATAATAGCAAGAGAACACGTCTTTCTATTATTGTGTAGTAGTCCAAAATGACTTTTATGAACTGCTTAGTGATCGGCAACACAACCAGCGTGATCAGGAATAGATCATACTCCGTTTGCAGTGCGTATGCGGTGCGTATTTTCCCCCCGTGTTAACCGGTTAGAGCTTTCACACTGCACACAGATGCGGTCCGTCAGTGCGTTCCAGGAGCGGCGGCGATCCACTGAAGCAGTGCGGCGATCATTTCCGCACCGAGTCTATTTTTTTGCGGTGCTGCACGCGCTGAATTAAAGTGCTAGATATGGAAAGCATTGTTCGCATTAAAATAAACATGCATTGATGTGAACATCTAGTAATTTCACCAAAGATGCATATAACTTAAAGTCTACTCTGTTTCAAAGTCAACACATGGCTTTTTTTGCCTCGGATAAAGCAAAGAAAACGACTCCTTAAGGTAAACAAGGAGACATAATGGAGAGCACTTGTCCTTTGTGGAAAAACAAAGTTTTTTTTTCATGGGATTTCTTGTAAACAGATTTAAAAATGAAAGAAAAGACGAGATTTTTTTTCTATTGTAAGTTTTATTGTAAAATGTTTTTGATTTTAACATAGGCCTATGTTTAAATGTTTTGCCACTTGCGTGAGCAACGTAATATATAAATATAAAGTACTAGACTATAAATATAAAGTACGCTAATGAACTGAATAAAACGTTTAAATGTAGTGTGTTTAAACGTGACATCTATGAAAGAGTGTAGGCCTATTGCAATGCTGACAAGCCATGTTCAGTAACAACATTTGGATTTGAAATAAAAAAGAATGAATAAATGTTGTGTTTGTGGTATACAACCGCGGATCAGTTGCGCACTGCAAAATATTATGTGAAAGCACAGCGCACGCGCGGTTCCTGCAACACATACGCACCGCAACACGCACCGCATACACGCTGCAGAAGGACTATGTGTGAGAAACAGGCGTAATGTTTTAATTTGTATTCATTGAGGAGATGAAACAATTGAGTGTAGTGCACATTTAGGAAGCTAGAAAGGCTAAACGTTGTACTTGTTGTTACATCTTCTGGGATACTATGAAAACAAAGGCTGACATCCAGAGTTTTATTAAACCAAAAAGAAAAGGAAAATCAGAGTCAGATAATGTTGGGAGTGGAAGGTGCAGATAAGACAGAAAATATATATACATACAAATTAAGTTGTGGAAGGCAGCAGAGGAGGAGATGGCGTGGTGGAAGAAAGAAATATGTATGACAGAGCATTGAGACAGAGGTGATGAGACAGAATAAATACTACAGCATGAAGTGAGTGAAGAGGTGGAAGAGAGAGGGCTAAGGGAGGAAGAGAGCTCAGACATTGAAAGAGAAGAGAGAGAGAGCTTCAAACACCAGCACCCTGTGTGTCAGGTGCCCGTGGTATGTTGTGTTCAGTGTGCCTCAGCCTTTTCAAATGTTTTTTACATTAACATACAATAGTCAAAACCTATTTATTTTTATAACCTTTAAGTTATGATTTAAATGACCATGTGTCAATATATGTTTACCTTGTAAACCATATGGTTATAATCAGTGCTTTTGTTATTAGATACTGGTGAGACAAGATATTTGATGACTTTAGATGGGCATTTTGTTGCTCTTGTTGCACTAAAACCTGTGATTTATTTTAAAAAAAATTTTTTTAATTTTTTAAAATATTTGTTGGTGATTGAATGCACCACGTCTTAATCTAGATACACTACAATTTGTGGTTTATATGTATTTGTTGTGATTAAATAAACCAGTACTTGATGCATTGAGGATTATATCCATATATAGGCTAATCTGTATTGTTTGTAATGCTTTGTAAATTAATATTGATATTAACTTGTAGCTACTCACCTTAAGTTTCCAGTCCAGCTATCAGGTTCAGGCAAAATATATCACAAAAGTCTTCAATCTTTATAGACCATTAAAAAAATGTGTGCCCCTGTGTATATACACTGAATATGTATATTATTACTTTAATCCACAAGAACCATGCAAGAATGCTTGCTTCAGTGTTGCCACCCCAGTTCTCATGCCACCCCATAAAAAAAATTCTAGATCCGCCCCTGAACATAAGATCAGTGAATAAAGCCACAACATGATGACTATATTCTAATCATCAATAAGCCAACATCAACTGATCACATTTTCTCTTGCTGTTCTTGCCATAGCAAACAGCCAGACAAAAACTAATGTTAATAAGTCATGGGTCAAGAGCCCACCTAAAGGGAACACTAATCACCATAATGGTGACTAGAAACAACACTTTTATTTTTTTCATTAAATCATCTTAACCTCTGTTAATTCTCAACATGAGCTTCTGTAGACGTCTGACATTGTGGGTACTTAGACTTAGAAGTTGAGGTATTGGTGAAAACTCTCCCTAAAATGGGGGTATAGAGATCAATTATGAGAGATCTTCTAGATCCTCTTACACGACAACAAAAGCTTGCGGTGCCAGGTCTTTTGGGCATGAATATTTTGAACTGTTGCTATCAAGAACTTTTCTTTTAACTTGAAGATAGTTTTTTGTCCTCCCTTACAGTTTAGCAAGCAGGGAAGGGGTGGAAACAGACCCTCTTAGAATGACAAAGTTAAGCTCTCACAGCTGAATCGGGGTTAGTGGGAAAAGGCAGTTGTAAGAGTAGGATCGGCCATACAAGTGCCAGCGGGTTCCCTTCAATGGGTTCCCACAACCAGTTTTCATGGTATGACTTGTGTTATTACTTCTGTGTTCTTGGAGCCCCCAATATGCGAGGAAGGTATACTACCTACGAATATTCTTATTTCAAAGTGCCTCTTACCTGTAGAGCAGGGTGTAGTTTGTGTCTCTGTAGTAAATCGAGGGTTGGTGAGTTGTAATCAGGTCATGGAGGAGTCACTTTATATGCTAACAGGGGCTAAGTGGTTTTTCTACTCTTCAACTAGTGGTTGAACAGGATAAAGAAAAGACTGCTTTCTGCACTCCTTTTGGCCTTTTTGAATATAACCAGATGGCTTTTGGGCTGTGCAATATACCCAGTATTTTTCAGAGGCTTTTGGAAAGGATTTTTTGGTGATCAACGTTTCCAGTTACTTTTGTTACTTGGATGACTTTGTCATCTTTTCTGGTTCCTTTGAACAACATCTTCAGTTGGAGATGGTTTTTGGGCAACTTCAACAGAATAATTTGAAGTTGAAGTTCCAAAACAGGTTAAGTATCTTTCTTAAGGTCATATAATTTCTTTCCATGGAGTGTCCACCGACCCAGAAAAATTCAGCGCTGTGGCCAACTGGAAGCGACCCAGCAACCTTTTAGAGTTGCATTCATTCTTGGGTTTTGCATCATACTACAGAAGGTTTGTAGAGGGGTTTGCTCGATATGGGGCACCTCTGCACAAATTAGTGGGAGCTCCAGGGTAAGGGAAGGAAGCAAGCTTCAGGCACTAACACACTGCTGGAAGGATGATGGACAGAAGTTTTGGAGAATACCTTTGTGGCTTTGAAGAGGTCATTGGTAGAGGTCCCCGTATTAGGCTGTGCTGACTTCTCTAAGCCATTTGTGTTAGAGATAGATGCTAGTCAGGTCGGCCTTGGTGCAGTATTGTCCCAAGAACAGGAGGGTCAGCTGAGGCCTATTGCTTATGCCAGTCAGGGCTTGCACCCTACAGAAAGAAATGTGTATTATTATTTTTTTTTGTATTATTTTTTTTTTTTTGAAAGAAGTCTCATGCTAAAAAAACAGTAATATTGTGACACTAAACACAATTCAGTATCCAGTAAATACAAATAACCGAATAATTACGGTGGCCCAGTAGTGCACAACACAACAAAATTTAAAAAGCATACATAAGTTCACAACACAACAAAATAAATCCACAACACAACGGAATGAAACCACAACAAAACGGAATGAAGCCACAACACAACGAAAAGTCCACAACACAACGAAAAGTCCACAACACAACGAAAAGTCCACAACACAACGGAAATGCTCCTGACCACTAGGGGACTCTTGGAGTGCGGTAAAGTTAGTTTTCCTTGCATTGTTCTATATAGATTCGCCAATCTTACAAATATTTAAACACTACGATCAGTTTTAAGTGTGCAGTTGTATATCGACATGAAATATCAATTAAAAATAGCTTACGTGCATAATAGCTGCATATTTATACTCCAGAACGCTTTGACCCGCTGCCTCGACGCTAAGGGAGCGTCTGCCAATTCCACCAAGTTGAAACATAATTTGTATGAATTAAACACACTTTTCACAGCCGGTCACGATAAGACATTCCCATATGCATAGCCTACTTCATGCAGCATTGAGTGTAGCTTTATCAGGGAACATGTTTACAGTCAAGTAACCCAGAGAGTTTCCTCCCATGTGGTGTGCTATCCTGTTTATGATTCAAGTTTGATTTGCTTTATTTTAAGTGTAATATTTATCATTGTTTTCTTCCATATAACGTCATTCCAGGTTTGGTTTACTTTATTTGAGCATTAGATTCATTATTGGATTTATTGCTGTTATTATTTGATAATTCAATCCTAGTTTGTTTTGAGCATTGTTTTGTTACCCTCTGTTTAGAGTTTACTTTAAATTTGGAGTTTAGTTTAATTATTATGGTACGTTTTTGGTTTGTTTTTGCTGTTATGGTTTGTTTTATTTGATTTATTTTGTATTCATATTTGAGAAATAATATTGCTGATAACCAGGTTATTATTTCCACAATAATATCTGTGGAGAAGGATTGCAACTATCATTTTAATAAAGGGTCAACCTTTTGTACTCTGATTTCTAATTCGTTTATTTGAACTGACTGTGTTAAAAATATCATTGTTAGGGTCCCCTTGTAACGAATCATCACTCTGGCAGGGATCCATTTGCATGCTTTTATTAGAGACAGTCATAGTTGTACAGGCAGGGTCAGACAGGAGCAGAACAGGAATAACAGGGGCAAGCAGAATCGTAATCAGAGGACAGGCAGAGGGTCAGGACAGGCAGTAAACACTCAAAGATCGTCAAACAGGCAGGAGTCAGAGGCAGGCAGCAAAGGGTCGAGAACGGTTAGCAAACAGGATCGATAACAGACAGTCAGACTTGGGAATAAGGGAGTTCTTCAAGGGCCAGGTGATGGGTGACAGCTGCACTATAATCAGTCCAAGGCACAGACTTGTGGGAAATGTAGTGTGTCAGTGTAATTGAAAGTCAGTACTCGGGAGAGAGCTCCCTCCGGTGGTCAGAGGAGGGAACCACGGAGTTCGTCTCTGTGACACCCCTATCCCAGAAAAGCGGGGTGGCGTAGTCAATTTGGTCGACATTGCTATCAGCCATATTCTCTAGGTCACACGTGAGCAAAAAAAATTGATTTGGGCCACATTTACCTGCAGTCTGAATGTAGCTTTTAATGAACTTTTTGAAGTGTCAAAGTGTCAGTTGCGTAGCTGTCAATGGAAGGACAGAAATCTCTCAGATTTCATAAAAAAATATCTTAAATTGTGTTTGAAGATGAACGAAAGTCTTACAGATTGGGAATGACACGTCTGATATAGGCTACGGACTATCCACGGAAGTTTTTCTAGAATCTCCTTTGACAGATTGTTTGTTTCTGTATTGATTGTATATACAATGTTGTTGTTTTTTTTGTTTTTTTTAAACCTTTATTTAACCAGGAAATAGTCCCATTGAGATGTAAATCTCTTCTTCCAGGGAGTCCTGGCCAAAATGTTAGCACAGAGTAATCACAACAAAATAAAATAAGTACAAATGACACACAAAGCGAGAAGTACAAAAATACCAAAAGTTCTGTCCAGCACTCATACAATTAAAGTTCTTAATAATTGCTAAAACATATAAAATTATGTAAAACATGAACATGATTTTTTCAGATAAACCTATTTTCAGATAACGTATTGCAGCATGATATATACAATTACATTTTTTTAGTGAAGATAGGTTTGCATGCATATAGATCACATCACCATAATCCAGCACAACGAGGAAACAACTTTGAATGATTCTCTTTTTAGCTTCAAAGGGAAAACATTTCTTTAAATGAAAAAGAAACCCCAATTTAGGTCTGAGCTTTTTTAAGAGATTTTCAATATGAATAGTAAAACTCAACCTTTCATCAAGCCATATACCCAGGTATTTATAGCTGTTAACTTTTTCTATACAAATCTCCTTTTAAGGTTAAAATAGGTGGAATCACAATTTTGGTATGAGAACGGGTAAAGAGCATATATTTAGTTTTTTTAGTATTATAGCCAAGTTTAATTTAAACAATGTAGATTGCAATACCTGAAAGGAACCTTGTAATAGCTCTATGGCTTTATTCATGGACTGTGCTACTGTATAAATAATTGTATCATCAGCGTATAAATGTAGTTTAGCTGTAGTTATCTCATTACCTAGGTCATTAATATATATTGAAAATAAAATTGGTGCTAAGATTGATCCCTGTGGGACACCTTTATTCATTTTTAAATTTATAGAAGTGACATTTTTGACTAAGACACACCGTGTTCTTTCTGATAAATAATTATTGAACCAATTTATACTCATTTTGCTAAAGCCTACGCAGCTGAGTCTATCCAACAAAATGTTGTGATCTAGAGAATCAAAGGCTTTTGAGAGATCGACAAACAGAGCAGCACAGTGTCGCCTATTATCTAAAGAAGTAATAATATCGTTCGTGACCAGCATGGTCGCTGTGACAGTACTATGTCCTGACCTGAAACGTCTCGGTTACGTATGGTAACCCTCGTTCCCTGAAGGAGGGAACGGAGACGTACGTCGGTATTACCGACGAATTGGAATCACTTTAGAGAGCCCCTATCAGCTTTGAGATTTAGAGAACAGGCCAATGGGCCATTGGCGTGCGAGATTTGCATCTCGCGCTCCGCCTCGCGCCGCGGGTATAAACAGGAAGCGAGAGCATCGCACTGACGTTTTTCACTGAGGAGCCGAACTAGTGACTCGGCCATGCAGTGATGGTAAGGAACTGTGGCGACGGGACGTATGTCTCCGTTCCCTCCTTCAGGGAACGAGGGTTACCATACGTAACCGAGATGTTCCCTTTCAGTCGGTCACTACGACGTACGTCAGTATTACCGACGAATTGGGATCCCTATGGAAAACGCCACAGTTACTAACACTTCCAGCGCCCAGCGAGAGCCCCTCAGACCCCGTTCTGATGCGGGCGGGGAAATTCACGCAGGGAGAGTCACACTGCTATTCCGCAAGACCCATTCAGCAGACTTATTGGATAACGCTGGGAAAGCGTGCCCGAAGGACGCTGCGGGAGCCACATCATGCCCGGAGGGAGTTACCATGTGGAGAGAACACATATGGCCGTGGGCAGCACAACATACGGAAGTCCCAGAGGTGGCCCCGGCCTATACAGGCGGGGGACGACACCGAACTGAGACGGCAGAGGAACTCTGCCAAGGGAAAGACACGAGCTCACCGTAGGGAGCTGTACTGTGGAGAATACACGTATGGGACCGCCGTAGGGGTCACGACATACGGACCCCAGTCCGACACAAGTTCCACCAATGCATACAAGTGCCAGACCTGGCGTCAGACGCTCCGCCACATCCGACTGCCGAGGGATGCGGAGGACTCAACAGGGTTCGCCAATCCTGGGGAACTCGACTGGAGAAAATAAGCGCACGTATCCATTCCATGGGAAAGGGAATGGCGCAGCAAGCCGACACTTAGAACGGGCACTTCAGCTGCTGACTATGGGAAGCGAGCATGCGAGAAGTCACCGGTTCTACACGTAAGCTATAAAACCTAGCGAACGTGTTATGTGTCGCCCAGCCCGCAGCTCTACAATATCTGTCAGCGAGGCGCCACGAGCCAGCGCCCAGGAAGAATCAACACCCCTAGTGGAGTGGGCTCTTAACCCAAGCGGGCGGGGCACGTCTTGGGCTTATAAGCCAAGACGATGGCATCCACTATCCAGTGGGCCATCCTCAGCTTGGAGACAGCCTTTCCCTTCTGCTGTCCTCCGTAACAGACGAAGAGCTGCTCTGAGGTCCTAAGCTTTGCCTTCTGTCAACATAGACGCGCAGGGCGCGAACTGGACAGAGAAAAGCCAGGGCTGGGTCTGCCTCCTCCGAAGGCAGCGCTTGCAGGCTCACCACTTGGTCCCGGAAGGGAGTAGTGGGAACCTTGGCACATATCCAGGCCGGGGTCTCAGGGTTACCTGAGAGTCACCTGGCCCGAATCCCAGGCACGATTCGTCGACCGAAAATGCCTGAGGCCTTCACTGAGGCCAATGCAATCAGGAGTAATGTCTTTAGAGACAAGATCTTAAGCTCCGCTGACTGTAAAGGCTCAAAGGGCGCCCTCTGAAGTGCGGTCAGCACCAGAGTCAAGTCCCAAGAGGGTATAAAGGGAGGACGAGGCGGATTTAATCTCCTCGCCCCCCCAGGAACCTGACGATCAGATCATGCTTGCCTAATGAATTAACCATTAACCAGGTCATGATTGCGCTATAGCGGCAACATACACCTTGAGGGTGGAGGGAGACAGCTTTCGCTCCAACCCGTCTTGAAGAAAAGAAAGAGAGCACAGATCTGACCGAACACTTTCGGGGGTCTTCTCGGTGAGAAGAGCACCAGTCGACGAACAGGTTCCACTTCAACGCATATAGCCGTCTCGTAGAGGGGGCTCTGGCGGAAGTGATGGTGTCAACTACCGCTTGCGGTATGTCACCTAGAACCTCCGCATCCCATCCAGGGACCAGACATGGAGTTTCCAGAGGTCCGGACGCGGGTGCCACAGGGTGCCGCGTCTCTGAGTCAGGAGGTCCTTCCTCAGAGGAATGGGCCAAGGAGGTGCTGTCGCGAGGAGCACTAGTTCCGGGAACCAAGTCCTGTTGGGCCAGTACGGAGCTACCAAGAGGAGCTGCTCCTCGTCCTCCCTGACCTTGCACCGTGTCTGTGCAAGAAGGCTCACTGGGGGGAACACATATTTGCGTAGGCCCCGGGGCCAGCTGTGTGCCAGGGCATCCGTGCCGAGGGTTCCCCCGGGCAGGGAATAGTACCACTGGCAGTGGGTCGTGTCGGGGCGGCAAACAGATCGATCTGTGCGGCCCCAAGCGACTCCAAATCAGCTGGACCACCTGGGGGTGGAGTCTCCACTCCCCGGGCAGCACGGGCAACCGTGACAGCTCGTCGGCCGCGCGATTGAGCGGGCCCGGAATGTGGATGGCACGAAGGGACCTCAGATGCTTCGGACTCCACAGAAGGAGATGGCGGGCGAGTTGGGACATGCGGCGGGAGCTTAGACCACCCTGTTTGATGATGTACCCACACGCCGCAGTGCTGTCCGTCCGGATCAGAACGTGCTTGTCTTTGAGCGACACTTTGAGGTGGCTGAGAGCAAGACGAACCGCCAGCAACTCCAGGCTATTGATATGCCATTGCAGTTGGGGCCCCGTCCACAGACCCGATACTGCAAGCCCGTTGTACGTGGCACCCCAGCCCGTGGATGAGGCATCCGTGGAGACAACGGAGTGCCTGGACACTTGTTCTAGGGGAACTCCCGCCTGTAGAAATGAAGGGTCTGAGCACGGGCTGAAGGTTTGGCGGCATCTCGCGTCACTTGGACACGGAGAGACCCGCTGTGCCACGCCCATCTCGGGACTCGGTCGTGTAGCCAGTGTTGAAGCGGTCTCATATGGAGCAGCCCTAGCGGCGTTACTGCGGCTGCTGCTGCCATATGCCCCAGGAGCCTCTGAAATTATTTCAGTGGAACCGCTGTACTGCGTTTGAACGTATTCAAGCAGCTCAACATCGACTGGACGCGCTCCTCGGTGAGGCGCGCTGTCATGGCGACCGAGTCGATCTCCATCCCGAGAAAAGAGATCCTCTGTACGGGACAGAGTTTGCTCTTCTCCCAGTTGACCCAAAGACCCAACCGGCTGAGGTGCCGAAGCACCATGTCCCTGTGTTCGCACAACTGTTCCTGCGACTGGGCAAGAATCAGCCAGTCGTCGAGATAGTTGAGAAGACGAACACCACCGAAGGGCAGGACTTTGTACTGACATGCCCGTCCGTTGAAAGCAAAGCGTAGAAACGGTCTGTGTCGAGGGAGAATCGAGACATGAAAGTACGCATCCTTCAGGTCGATCGCTGCAAACCAATCCTGGGGACGGACGCACCTGAAGATGCGTTTCTACGTTAACATTCTGAACGGCATCCTGTGGAGGGAACGGTTCAAGTAAGGCAGGTCCAATATTGGCCGTAACCCGCTGCCTTTCTTGGGTACAATGAAGTACGGGCTGTAGAACCCGGACTTCATATCGGCTGGAGGGATGGCTTATCGCGTCCCTCGCCAGTAGGACAGCGATCTCCGCCTGAAGCACGGGGGCATCCACCCACGCAATAGACGTGAAGTGAACGCCCCCGAACTTGGGCGGACGCCGGGCGAACTGAATCGCAAGCCGAGTCTGATGGTACAGATGACCCAGCGAGACGGGCTGGGGAGCGCTAGCCAGGCCCCCAGAGACCGAACAAGCGGGGTCATCGGTACCACAGACGTACCCGCAGCAGGGCAGCGAGGCGGAATGCAGGGACCCCAGGACGACATGGGAGTGGTCCGTGTAGGGGTCTGGGTCTGACACACGACCTGCATCCGCTGAGGGGGTGCGCGAGTGTGGGAAGGCCGCTTGAGTGCGTTCCCACAGCCAGCTGTGGGAACATAAAATATATTTATTTTTGGGCACCACTGGCTGTTTTTAACCCCAGTGGCGGAACAGAATTACTAATGGTTTTTACCCGGCCCTCCTCCGGGGGAAGAACAGTCCCGAACCAAATCCGGGTCAATGGTGTTTCTGGACATCGTCTAGCCAAGGGCCAGCGCTGTGCGCAGCTCAACCTCGGCTCAGAACTACCCTCATGCCCCAAGCAGGGCGGAGGTGGCCTGCCAGTGGCACTGCCACCCCACCGATGAGGGTAGTGAGAGAGAGGAAAACTTTATACAGATTATGGCCCTATTGGTGTTCCATATTTTGGCACCAATAGTTCCATAATGCAAAAGCCTTCCAACGCACATCCGGGAAAGGCAAGGGGCAGGCAAGGCGATTTATGCGTTGCACTATGCCTCAGCCACCCGGGAAAGCATGGCTGTCGAGTATGAATCGGATTCAGCACGAGCGCCCACTATTATAGTGGGAATCTCAGCATCATATTCATTTTCAACACATAACAGCCCTCTCTCCGATGCATCGATTGACATCTGTCCTCTGCTAGAGCCCCAAACGAAACGCTAGTTCCTTTTTTTTATTTTATTTATTTTTTTATTTATTTATTTTTTAGGACCAGCAATCCCATCTGTAAGCTACCAGCAGACATGTGAGACAGTGGCCGTGGCCGTGGCCGTGAGACGGCACACGGCACGCTGAACACTCAAGCCCTTATGAAAAAAGGCAAGACGAACAGCGCGCCGACGTGGCCATGCTCTCATGAGAGAGCATAGACCACCCACAAACACAGTCTCAACATGCGTAGCCGCCGAGTGACGCGCGCTGAGCTGCCGTGGCAACCCGCGCTGTCACCCGGCAGCCAGACGGCACACGGCGCGCTGATCACTCAAACCCTCACGCGGAAGGCGAGATGACCAGCGCGTCGACGTGATCCCGTTCCCCTGAGAGAACATGGATCACCCACGAACACAGTCTCAACATGTTTATGCGAGAGGGATCGTGGCCGTCAGGACAGGAAACAACCGCATCCAGAAACGCACGAGTGGAATGACGAGTGGAATGATTTTCCGTTAAAAATAGTTTTCTCAAAAACTCAAAACTCAAAAACTTTTGCCATCACTGATAACCTTGAAATAGGACGGTAGTTATCTAATTCATAGGGGTCACCACCTTTTAGCAACAGCAGAACCATAGCTGACTTCCATGCATGAGGAATTTCATTAGAATTTAAACTTAAATTAAAAATAGATGCAACAGGTTCTGCTATGACATCTGCTGCAATTAAAAAAAAAAATAAGGCTCTATATTATCAGGCCCTGCTGATTTTTTACAATCTAAATTGAATAGGGCTTTATGAACTGGTGCTACTAAAATAGGAGTAAAAGTAAAAAGCTGGGTAGAGCGACATGTATCAGCTTCAACACTCCCTTTTATATTATATTCCTGTAAAAGACTAGAATTGGAGGCTGACCCAGCAACAATAAAGTGGTTATTAAAAGCATTAACAATATTCTCTTTCCCTTTTATAATTTTTTTCTTTACTTTTAAATAGTCAGGTAAACCAGAAGTGGATTTTAGACCAGAAACTGATTTGGTCCACCTCCAAAATTTAGAGGGATCATTTAGATTTTCATTTATTCATTTAGAATTATTTACCAGTTTTGTACAATTATTTCTTAGTGCCCTGTAATGTACCCAGTCCAAATGGTTATTTGTTTTCTTTGCTTTATCCCATGCAGCATCACGCTCTTTGATTCGAGAAGAAATTGACTCAGTAAACCAGGGATTATCTTTGCCTCTTACCCTAAACTTTTTTAAAGGAGCATGTTTATCACATATACGCAAAAAAGTGAATTTAAAATACTCCCATGCTAAGTCAACACCAGGTATCAATAAAACCACATATAAAACACTATCATAAATATCTTGTAAAAAGGCTTGCTCATTAAAACATTTAAACTGACGTCTCAAAATAATACGTGGTTTACTTTTTAAAATCTTACAATTTCTCACACATACTATAGCACAATGGTCACTTACATCATTACAAAAAACTCCAGATGCAGAAAATCTATAAGAGGCATTGGTTAAAATGACATCAATTAAGGAGGATTTTTTTGGATCTTTTTGATTTAACCTTGTTGGAGAATTTATCAGCTGCTCCAAACAAAGAGAGTCACAGATATCCTTGAATGGATCTGACATTTTTGATGACCAGTCCCAGTTTAGGTCCCCAAGTAAGATCAGCTCTGATTTAGTCCAGTTATGGAGAAGATCAGTAAGTGAAGTGATTGCTTCACTTGATGCAGACGGTGGACGATAACATCCAATGACAGTGATGTCAGGACCATTTGAAGGTAGTAGTTTAATTGCGAACATTTCAAATAAATTTGGCTTGCTGATAGAATGCATACAGGTGCAGTTTAAATTTGACTTAACATAAACTGCAACTCCACCACCTTTTTTTATGCGGTCTGATCTAAAAACATTATACCCCTCGATGTGTATCATGGAGTTTGTAATGGATTTATTTAACCATGTCTCAGAAAGGACCATAATGTCAGAGTTCGTTGACTCAGCCCATATTCTTATAAAATCTATTTTATTTACCAGACTATGGACGTTAAGATGAAAGAAACGCAGACCATCACTAGACTTAAACTCATCAGGAGTTTGAAGCTGCACCCGCTCTGGTCCTGGATTAGGGGGGATTTTGCCAGAAATTAAAAGCAAAATAAGGACAAACCAGTTTTTTCGAACAGAGCCGGCTGTCGAACGATCACTGCAGATGGATGTTGCACAAAGGGACAACTTTCCGTTTCCATAGGCCCACAGGCATCGTAGTCCTCGCGTTCCATCTCTCAGAATAAAGAGTGATACGAATGACACGATTATCCAACACCCGGGTCCTCATGGCAATGTCTCCATCAACCGACTCCGAGGAAGTCACGGTGTTCGAAACGATCTAAAGACCTGGCGCATAGCCAGCTCTCCCTTCAGTGCTCAAAAGCACGCGATCCGTTAAAGTCCACAATACTAGGCAACCGAGCAGGCAAACGAGTATAGAATATTTCCTCATTTTTACAGCAGAGTTTAAATTGATTTAAAATAATGTAAGAGTGCAAGCCTCGCAAGATCGAAAACAAATCTTGAGATTATTGTAGAGTAAAGAAACTGGACAAAACAAGACAAGAAACCAACACGCCACTACATATAAGCCGCCATCTTGGTTTACTTTACACCACTGGTTGTCACAATGTAAAGTGTTTGCTCTGGCTCTTGTTGATTGAATATATAAAAACAGCAAAAACATTGTGAAATATTTTTAAAATCTTAAAGGGTTAGTTCACCCAAAAATGAAAATTCTGTCATTAATTACTAACCCTAATGTCGTTCGACACCCGTAAGACCTCCGTTCATCTTCGGAACAGAAATGAAGATATTTTAGTTGAAATCTGATGGCTCTGAAAGGCCTCCATTGGCTCAATGCACTTTTCACTCTCAAGACCCTTAAAAGGTACTAAAGACGTCGTTACAAAGTCCATCTCACTACAGTGGTTCTAAAATAACTTTATGAATCGGCGAGAATAGTTTTTGTGCGCAAAAAAACCCTAAATAACGACTTACATAGTGATGAAGATTTCAAAACAAGGCATCATGAAGCTTCGAAGCGTTATGAATCACTGAGTCGAATCATGATTCGGATCGCGTGTCAAACCGCTGAAATTTGGCGATTTAAACAGCTGATTCGACTCGCTGATTCATAACGCTTCGAAGCTTCATGAGGCCGTGTTTTGAAATCGTCATCACTATGTAAGTCGTTATTTAGGGTTTTTTTGCGCACAAAAACTATTCTCGCCGATTCATAAAGTTATTTTAGAACCACTGTAGTGAGATGGACTTTGTAACGACGTCTTTAGTACCTTTTAAGGGTCTTGAGAGTGAACCGTGCATTGTGCCAATGGAGGCCTTTCAGAGCCATCAGATTTCAACTAAAATATCTTCATTTCTGTTCCGAAGATAAACGGAGGTCTTACGGGTGTCGAACGACATGAGGGTAAGTAAATAATGACAGAATTTTCATTTTTGGGTGAACTAACCCTTTAAAGTGTAATTTATTCCTGTGATTCAAAGCTGAATTTATCATCATTACTCCAGTCTTCAGTGTCACATGATCCTTCACAGATCATTATAATATGCCGATTTGCTGCTCAAGAAACATTTATTATTATTATTACCAATGTAGAAAACCGTTGTGTATAATTTTTTTACAGGATTACTTGATGAATAGAAAGTTCATAAGAACAGCATTTATCTGAAATATAAAGCTTTTGCAACATTATAAATGTCTATACTGTCACTTGATCAATTGAATGCATCCTTGCTGAATATCCCCCCCCCAAATAAATAAAATAAAAATTCTTACTGATTCTTACGGTAGTACAATGTTACAAAAGCTTTATATTTCAGATAAATTCTGTTTGTTTGAACTTTCTATTAATCAAAGAGTCCTAAAATGTTTTACACAACTGTTTTCAACACTGATAATAATCAGAAATGTTTCTTGATCATCAAATCATCATTAGAATGATTTCTGAAGGATCATGTGACACTGAAGACTGGAGTAAGGATGCTGAAAATTCAGCTTTGATCACAGAAATAAATTGCCATTCTGTCCCCCTCACTTCTGAAATGATGGCTACGCCCCTGATTGGTACGCTGTGTGTCTCCCATGACATGCTCTTGTGACCCTGGGAGATGCCCCACACTTTAAAAAAAACTTTGGATTATAGCAATCAAAATGCTGTGGTCTACTAAGTACTTTGAGTTTGCATTTTGGATGTTGATAAGTACTCAGGGAAAAAACATTACTTGAATGTGATATTAAACTTTTCTTTAAAACTGCTTTGATACAATATGTATTGTGAACTGGATTGTTTTGTCTCAGTATGAGATAAGGTTCCACCGATACATTCCTTATATTTTTTGTCTGTCTTTAGTTTACAGGAAGAAGCACAGTTGAGATTATTTCAAATATACTCACCAGCTCCTATAAAGTTCTTCCTGAGACCTTCTCTGAGGACCTTCGTAAGCTGGTTAAAGACACACTTCAGACAGATCCAGCGAACCGCCCGTCTGTCAGTGAGATCTTGATGAGGCCCTTTATCATTAATCATCTTTATGAAAAGGTCAGTTATGTAAATAAAATGTATTAACTTTCATACATTTTGCTGTAGTTTCCTAAAGTCATAAAGTAGCCATGTCTCAGACACTGGCACATTGAAGTCAAACAAACAATTGAACCGTCAAACAACTTCATTAAACTTGATTTTTTTTCAGAGCGCACAAACTATTGAAGAGCTTTATGAGAATCTAAAGGTACTGGAAGAGCTGGCCGATGGTTTGGAGAAAGTCCACTACAACACAACCGTCAGCAGTCTTGCAGGAGGTGTAGTGGGATTGGCTGGAGGAATCACATCTATAGTGGGACTTATTCTGACTCCGTTCACTCTTGGAGCTTCTCTGATAGTAACAGGGGTGGGAATCGGTGTGGCAGTAGCTGGTGGAGTAACAGCTGGTGTGAGCAATATAACAAAGATAGTTAACCAGCGCACAGACCGCCAAAAGATCAAAATGATGATAACAGAGTTCCAAGAAAAAATTACCTCCACATGTAGCTGCATCCAAAACATCCAAATAGCAGTGGAAACTCAAAGGGTGCTTTCTGAAAGCAAGGAACCATTGTCCAATGCACAATCTGAGGCAGATTGGGCAAATGTCGGGGCTCGACTTGGGCGAGGTCTGGGAGGGATTGCAGAGCTTGTCCGTTTAACTCAAGTTGCAAGTGTTGGGAGAGTTGCAGCTCAGACTGCAAGAGCCGTACGTGTGGCTGAAGCAGCAACAGGGGTTTTGACTGGACTGTTTGTAGCTGTTGACATCTTTTTCATTGCCCTCGACTCCAAAGAGATTCACAAACTCCGCAGCGATTATGCTTCAATAGCGGCTCAACAAGAATCAGAAACCAATCAAGAATCAGAAACTGCAGCAACCAATACAGAGTCTGAACAAGAGCTGCGGTCTGAGATCATGAAATTTGTGAAAAAAATAAGGGAGACTAATGAGGAGCTAAAAAAGATTCTTGATGAATTAAATGTTGAACTGCAAAACCTAAAACCAAACATATATACTCAGATAGCGTTTTAAATTACGAGAGTTTATAATGCTCATTATGTTACTTAATCACAGACATATGTATTGATTATAGTAGCAGCATATGTTAGATAAAGGTTTGAAATATATTCTGGGTTTTATGAGAAAGTCAGTTCTAGTTTGGTTATCACTCAGAGAGAACTTCACTCAAGAGTAACATAAAGCAGCATTTATCTTGCTGCACATCTAATAATCCAGTGATTTTAAACATGTTAGGGAATATAGTGGGGGTTCTTTTCTATTAAAAATAGAGTTTTTGATTTGAGAACTATACAAAACAGGGAACATGTTAGCCCAAAAATGTTGTCTTTGTGTATGCCGGTCTCTGTGAATGTCTGTGATTCAATGTAATGTTTCCTTCTGCAGTGTAATTACAATTAGGGGTGTCAAATTTCTGAAAAATATAAATGTATTTGTTATCAATTTTATAATCCATTAAAGTAAATCGCAACATGTGTAGCAGTGGTATATTGAAATACATGTATGAACAGTAGGTGTCGCCACTCAAATGTTGGATTTACTTAACTTTTTTATGTCAGCAGGATCTACGTAACTGGGTTATGTTGCATTTAAATAACAATGTTTATTTCAGCAAACTTACTTTTTTTTTAGATAAGGTTAAGTACCACAGACAACATTTTGGTGAAACCTCTACACATCTCAGATCATTACTTCATCACATTTAATATACTACTTGTGCACTAGGGATGAAACAATACAGTTAGTCCACGGTTCAATACATACCTCGGTTTTTAACCACGGTTTTCGGTTCGATTCGGTTTGGTTCTGATGGCTAGTCACATCAGTTTTTTGCTATTCTATTCTTAGGCAACAGGAATCGAAAGAGGCTAAGGAGGAAAAAAATTTATTATTAGTGGTGCTTGCGATTGCAAGGCATCAGAATTGTTATTCTCCATACTTATTATTCTTCCACACAACATTTCAGCGCACTACTCCTCCCACACCGTTTGTCGTAGATCCATGAATATGGTGTCAAAAAATGCGGCTTATTTGGGAATGGTGTCTATATCTCTTCTAAGTGATTGGGTGTCGTGTACATCGTACAGGGGGCGAGTTTTTCCACTGCAAGCACCACTCACATTTTATTCAGGAAATGTACAATTCTAGTTTTTTCTATTGCAATACGCTTTCATTATTTTACTTAAAAGACTTGAAAAACCTTACTTAAACTTAAAACCTTACTTAAAAAACCCTTGTACACATTCCTAGTGTATTGTATAATATAAGCTCAGTTGTACAGCAGCATTTAAGTATGAAATTCAATGAATAAATGTAAAATTAAAACACTACATATACATTGATTCTTATTAAAGCTACTGTATTAACGTTTTTTTAGTCAAGAGCAGGGAGGGATTTTCTTTTTGTCTTGTGTTGTTTTATTAAAAGGTGCCCTAGAATGATTTGAAACAATATTTTAAATTGTTCCATGATATCTACATAAAGGGTATGTGGCTTATTTAAGGTCAAGAATTGTCCAGATATGGTTTTACAGGTCCATTTACAACCCTAGAAATTGTCCCTAGGATGAAATGGCCTGTTTTTGCCTTATTTGGAAGGGTCATGAATATTAATGCAGAGTTCTGCTCTGATTGAACATGTTCTATCGGTGAGGAACATGTTCTATCGGTGGCGCTGCTCTGTGGCTGCCCCGCGGCGTCTCTCACGGCATTTAATGTTGGTATACAGTTACATTTTAATTGAGTTTTGGGGATATTAATCATGGATTTTGCAATATGGGGCACGCTTGGACTGTTGGTGGTGTTCTTAAACATCTATTTGTCTTATGGACTGAACTTCGGCCACGCTGCTGGCGGCGTTGCCGTCAATGAAATCCGATACAACAGAGAATTCTTACTACTTTTTCGCAACTCTGTCTCATTTGAACACTCTACAGTAGTGGATACAATCCCAAAGCATCTTAAAACTAATATGAAAGGCATTAAAGCTCAAACTAAGCGGAAACGTGGATGTAGAGGAGGTCTTCGTCGTCGATTGAGACGGTTGAAAGATAACAACAAACTCTGCCTGCCTACCACCCTCCTCATCAACGCGCAATCTTTGCGAGCAAAAATGGATGAACTATCAGCCAATATTCGCTACCTACATGAGTACCGGAACTCCTGCGTCTTGGCAATCACCGAGACGTGGCTGGACAGCGGCGTCTTGCCCAGCGAGGTGGAACCTGATGGCTTCGTGTCATTTAGGACTGATCGCGATCCTGAAATCACCGGGAAGACTCGTGGAGGTGGGGTATGCCTTCTTGTTCGTGAGGACTGGTGCCGCGCAGTCAAGGTTAGAGAGAGCCTGTGCACACCTGACATTGAACTTATATGCCTTTCCCTTCGCCCATTTTATTTACCAAGGGAGTTTCCCCAACTTTTTATCACTGTAGTATATATTCACCCTAAAGCAAACTCTATCAAAGCACAAAAGATTATCTTTAATTTATCTCAGAGACTTGAATCAATTTCTCCTGACGCTCCTAAATTTATTCTGGGGGATTTTAATAACTGTAATATCAAGAAGAGTTTGCACGCATATTACCAATATGTTGACTGCCCCACAAGGAGAAAAAAGACTTTGGACATGTGCTATGGAACTGTCAAAAATGCATTTACTTCATCCGTCCTCCCGCCACTGGGGGCGTCCGACCACAGTACTGTCTACCTTCGCCCTGTTTATCAGAGGTTACTTGAAAGGGAGAAACCGCAGGAAAAGTCTGTTAAAGTGTGGGACAATGATAGTATAAAGACTTTGCAGGGGTGTTTTGAATGTACCAATTGGGAGGTTTTTGAAAGTGTAGATATCAATGAACATGTTGAAGTAGTTACTGATTATATACACTACTGTGTGGACACTATTATTCCTATTAAGACATTTAAGGTGTACCCTAATGACAAACCCTGGCTTTCTAAAGAATTAAAAACTCTTATTAATAAAAAGAGAACAGCCTATAAAAATCAAGATATATCAGCTCAAAGGGATATTCAGAAACAGATTAAAAGACAAATACAAATAGATAAGCATGTATATAAAGAAAAAATTGAGGCATCTATGTCATGTGGCAATTCACGATATGCCTGGCAGGGCATTAAAAATATGACTAATGCTCCCCACAAGGGTAGAAGCGCACAGCCTCGGGTGTTAAAAGGATGTGAGGAGCTAGAGATGGCCAATCAGCTCAACTCATATTTCTGTCGTTTTGACAGAGGAGATGGAGATGCTGTCCCAATGTCACCATCATTTATGACTAAATCTCCGGCTGGATTTTATATGAATGAAATAGAGGTTAGCCAGATTTTTAAGAAATGTAATCCTCGGAAAAGTCCAGGCCCAGATAAGATATGTGGTAATGTTTTAAAACACTGTGCGGTTCAGTTGGCACCAGTTTTTACTAATATCTTTAGAGTTTCCTATAATTCCGGTATTGTCCCCACTCTATGGAAAACATCTAATATAGTTCCAGTGGCAAAAGTCTCTAGACCCTTAGAATTTAGTGATTTTCGACCAATAGCACTCACTTCTTTAGTGATGAAATGTTTTGAGCGTTTAGTAAAAAAGTATATTGTATCTGAAACGGAGCATCTCATAGATCCTATGCAATTTGCCTATCAAGCCTCTAGGGGTGTAGAGGACGCCATTTTAACTGTACTTCACCTGCTGTATACACATTTAGAGAAACCAAAGACTCACGCAAAAATCTTATTTGTGGATTTCTCATCAGCCTTTAACTGTATTTCCCCCAGTACATTAGCAGAGATCCTACAAAAGGATTTTTCATTAGACAAGAGGTTGATTACATGGGTGATTGACTTTCTCAGCTGTAGAATCCAGCAGGTTAAGTTAGGAGGGTCAATTTCAGGAAAAATGATTACTTCGGTTGGATCTCCTCAGGGATGTGTCCTATCGCCCTTATTATTTATTTTATATACAAATTCTTGTTCTAGTTCTTTTAAAAACAGATTTATTATTAAGTATGCAGATGATACTGCTTTAGTGAGCCTTCTACATGATGGGGAGGAAGAGCATGGACCTGTCTTAGATTTCTTTTTAAACTGGTGTGAGAAATCAAGTCTCATCTTAAATGCCTCCAAAACTAAGGAGATGATTATTGATTTTAGAGTGAGAGAACAGGATATAACCCATCCTACATTAATACATGGTGAACAAATACAAGTAGTTACTCATTATAAATACCTTGGTATAGTTTTGGATCATAAGCTGAAATGGAATGAGTGGACTGATTATGTAGGTAAAAAGTTACAACAGAGGTTGTATTTCTTAAAGAAATTGTTGTCTTTTGATGTACATAGCAGACTGCTTTTGTTGTTTTATGGGGCTTTCATTGAAAGTATTATGACATTTTGTGTGAGCTGCTGGTACGGTAATGCTTCGGAGGCTCAGAAGAAATCATTACGGAGGGTTGTGACAATGACAAGCAAACTGCTGGGAATTTCATTAAAAAGTTTAGAGAGCATTTACAAAGAGAGAGTAATAAATAAAGCCAACATTATAGTGCAGGATAAGAGGCATCCCTTATATTATGCTTTTGAACTACTGCCATCTGGACGGCGGTATTGTGTTCCCAGATGCATGAAAAACAGGACCAAACTATCTTTTGTTCCCCAAGCAATCAGATTTTTAAATTCATCCTCTAATGATGATTGATGGTCAGCTGGTCTGGCTATCTTATCTTAAACTCTAAAGTAGATTTATTGGTTTTAAATTATGATTGTATATGCCAATTATGAAATCCTAAATGTCTGTGTGAGTATGCTGCATATGTACTTTCCCTACGGGGATAAATAAACTGACTAACTAACTGATTGGCTGTTTCACTGCGCGGCTCAATGACAGCAAACACATGTGACCAATCACGGAAAGTAGGGACACAAGTCGGTTCTGGGGCATTTTGAGTCATTCACAGATTCTGAAAGTGTAGTCTCCAAGCTTTCCAACGATGTGTAACACATGGAAAGTTGTGGCCATTTGAAGGTAGGCACTCAAAAAAGCTCAAAAGGGAGAAACGGCCTCTAAAGATTGTGCAGTTCTCACCTGTTCTCACCTGCTGGAAGTGACAATATGGCTCATTTACATCTCATTTAGATAAGCCATACCCCCTGTAAAGCTCGGACCTTTCGCGGGGTGGTTGAAAGCTTTGCCCAACATTTTTCAACCGCCCAGAAGCAGACTGAGGCTATAAAACATATACTGCCCCGGCGGCCAGCTGCTGCCTCCACCCAGCCACCGGCACAATCGCCTCAGCCTGCTCGCCCCTCCCGCCCAGCCCCAGCAGCAGCCTTCACCCGGGCCGGGTCGTGGAGGTCGCCGTAGGAAGGCGTCCCAGTCCGCTCAGGCCGCCCCGCTAAATGCCAGGCCAAGCGGCGCTCCTGAGACTGACAGCTCAGGGATGGGAAATTCTTTCGAGGAGATGGTAGCAGGACCACTCCTTCCCCCGGTGGAGAATCCTTTGTTCAGCTGCTGGCCCCCGGGTCAGCAGCACCCTAATTTGGTCAGAGAAAGAATTAACACTCCCATCCCTGAGCCTGCAGAGATCGGCGATGACAGTGCGCGCCACCCACGGGTCCCGCCACTCGCATCCCTCTCTGTCGCCAGCCCCCTGAGCAGGCCCCAGTGAAACGTGCGTCCTTCCCTGGTCTCCTCTGTCAGGATGCAGCTGTTAACCGTGCCCCCACGACGGGACGCCCAACAGCCTCCCACGTCCGGACCGGGTACGCCTGTGGTCCGACTGACCCCGCTGGTGTAGTTCCTGGGAGCCTGTCTTCAGCTTCCGGGACTGTCCCGCTGGGTCGCGAAGACCGTCAGACGCGGCTACGCGATTCGGTTCGCGCAGGTTCCTCCCTGCTTTCGGGGAGTCCGCTTCACTATGGTCGGGGCCAATGCCCCTGTCATGCGAGCGGAGATTTCTACCCTACTGGCGAAGGGTGCGATAGAGCCTGTCCCTCCAACCGAGATGAAGTCCGGGTTTTACAGCCCCGACTTCATTGTACCCAAAAAGGCCAGTGGGTTACGACCGATCCTGGACCTTCGCATCTTGAACCGATACCTTCACAGGCTTCCGTTCAAGATGTTGACAGCGAAATGCCTTTCCGAATGCGTTCCTCCGGACGATTGGTTTGCAGCAATCGACCTGTAGGACGCCTACTTTCATGTCTCCATCCTACCTCGACACAGACCGTTCCTACGGTTTGCTTTGGAGGGGCGGGCATATCAGTACGCGGTCCTCCCATTCGGGCTATCTCTGTCCCCTCGCATCTTTACGAAGATTGCAGAGGCAGCCCTTGCGCCCCTTCGGCAGCACGGGGTTCACATCCTGAACTACCTCAGCGACTGGCTCATAATGAGTCACTCTCGGCGCAGGTTTGCGAATACAGAGATGTAGTGCTCCAACACTTAGCCCGTCTGGGCCTTCGGGTCAATTGGGAGAAGAGCAAACTTTGCCCCGTGCAGAGGATCTCTTTTCTCGTAGCTTACGAGCGAGCGTGCGCTGTCTCTGCTGACTTGCCTCCGTCAAATCGAGAGCAAGAGTGCGGTTCCACTGAAACAATTTCAGAGGCTCCTGGGGCATATGGCATCTGCAGCCATGGTAACACTGCTCGGATTGCTACATATGAGACCGCTTTAGCACTGGCTATGCGATCGAGTCCCGAGATGGGCATGGCGGTCTGGCACGCTCCGGGTCCCAGTGACTCGAGCCTGCTTACAGACTCTCTCCCCGTGGTCGAACCTCAGTTTTCTACGGACCGGAGTGTCCTTAGAACGAGTTTCCAGGCATATTGTTGTGTCAACAGATGCCTCATCCACGGGCTGGGGTGCCATGTGCAATGGACAAGCAGCCGCGGGCTTGTGGACAGGACCCCAGCGCCTTCTGCATGTCAATTGCCTCGAGTTGCTGTACGGTTCGCCCTGCACCGCTTCCTAGCATTGCTGAAGGGTCAACATGTACTAGTCCGGACAGACAACACGGCCACAGTAGCGTACATCAACCGGCATCCCGCCGTATGTCTCAACTCGCCCGCCATCTCGTCCTATGGAGTCAGAAGCACCTGAGGTCCCTTCGTGCTGTCCACATCCCGGGAGACCTGAACCGGGCAGCCGACGAGCTCTCACGGATTCAGCCACTTCCTGGAGAATGGAGACTCCATCCCCAGACGGTCCAGCTGATTTGGGAACAGTTCGGAGACGCACAGGTAGATCTGTTTGCCTCCCACGACTCTTCCCATTGCAGCCTGTATTATTCCCTGACCGAGGGCACGCTCGGCACGGATGCAATCGCGCACAGCTGGCCGCGGGGCCTACGCTTATATGCGTTCCCCCCAGTGAGCCTTCTCGCACGGGTACTGTGCAAGATCAGGGAGGACAAGGAGCAGGTCATGTTGGTCGCCCCGTATTGGCATGGCCAGACCTGGTTCTCAGAACTGCTACCCCTTGCGACATCCCCTCCCTGGCCTATTCCTCTAAGACCGGACCTCCTCACTCAGAGAGGGGGCACCCTATGGCATCCTATGGCTTTTGGACAGGACGCGGCAGGTTTGAGTGGCCTACCACCTACGGTGGTCGCCACCATCACTTCCGCTAGGGCAGAGTCTACACGACATGTCTATGTGTTGAAGTGGAACCTCTTCGTCACCTGGTGCTCTTCCCGCCAAGAAGACACCTGGAAATTCCCGATCAGGTCCGTGCTCTTGTTCCTCCAAGAGGGGTTGGAACGAAGGCTGTCTCCCTCCACCCTTAAAGTGTATGTGGCTGCAATATCTGCCCATCACGATCTCTTGGGGGACAAAAAGGTAAGTCAGCACGACCTGATCATCAGGTTCCTGAGGGGGGCGAGGAGACTGAATCCTCCTCGCTCTCCTCTTGTTCCCTCTTGGGCTCTCAGTAGTCTTAAGTGCTCTGCAGAGGTCTCCCTTTGAGCCTTTGCGGTCGGTCGATATTAAGTTCCTGTCGATGAAGACGGCTCTGATGACCGCATTGGCCTCCGTTAAGAGGGTCGGGGACCTGCAGGCATTTTCGGTTAACAAAGCGTGCCTAGAATTCGGGCCGGCTAACTCTCACGTGATCCTGAGACCCGGCCTGGATATGTGCCCAAGATTCCTACCACCCCGTTTAGAGATCAGGTGGTGAACCTGCAAGCGCTGCCTTTGGAGGAGGCAGACCCAGCCTTGGCATTGCTCTGTCCAGTACACGCTCTCCGTGCTTACGTAGACATGACGCAGTGTTTCAGGACCTCAGACCAGCTCTTTGTCTGTTATGGTGGAGAGCGGAAGGGAAGAGCTCTCTCAAAGCAGAGGTTGTCGCACTGGATAGTGGACACCATTGTTTTGGCTTACCAGCAGCAAGGTCAACCATGTCCCCTTGGTGTGAGGGCACACTCCACCCGGAGTGTGGCCTCCTCTTGGGCTCTAGCGCATGGCGCCTCGCTAACAGACATCTGCAGAGCTGCAGGCTGGGCGACACCTAACACATTCGCCAGATTCTACAATCTCCAAGTGGAGCCAGTGTCCGACTTCTAGTGGCCGGTAATGGACCAGGCTCAGGTGTCTTCGCTTGCTCACCATTCCACTCCACGGACTGGATACGTGCGATATTCTCCTCAGGTGAGCTCCCCAAGAGCCCTGAGTTCCTCAGCACTGTCGACGCCGACATCAGTTCAGTCTGCCCTTTCGAGCCCAGACCCTCATGTCCGGCCAGGTGCCCCGTGTGCATGGTTCCCCTCCGGCGACCCCCACACGAGTATTTCCACCGTAAGCCTCCTCAGTGAGCAGGTGTCTTTCCCTTGGCAAGCCCCTGCCACCCCTAGGGTTAAAAATCCACCTTCGGCTGGTACCCTAGAGCTCTTCTATATGCAGCCCTTAGCGGGTCATATGTGTACTCTCTAAGTCCTCCCTACGGGTAGGCATTTTGGCATATCTCCACAGGAGTATGCTTCCCAGTGTACCTTGGTATTCCTGTGATAAGTGGGAGTCCTTCAGCCCTTATATGGCGGAATGTCACACTTACGCAGGGCACTGGAAGACAGCTAAGTGGCGCTGTTATATTGGAACCCTCATTCGTTAGTCACTAACGTACGTCGTAGTGACTGAACGAAAGGGAACGTCTCAGTTACGTATGTAACCCTCGTTCCCTGAGGAGGGAACGGAGACGTACGTTCCGTTGCCACGTCAGCTGTGGCTCCGCAGCAGATACATAATGCGATGTTGCCAGTGTACTTCCTTATATACCCACGAGGTGGGGTGGAGTTACTCATGCAAATTCCGCATACCCATGGCATTGGCACGCCATTGGGCGCTGTTATATTTTTGAAGGTAATTGGCTTCTAAGCGAAACCCCCATTCGTTAGTCACTAATGTACGTCTCCGTTCCTTCCTCAGGGAACGAGGGTTACATATACGTAACCGAGACGTTTTTTGAATTTTATAAAAATGATTTAGAGGCTGAAATATGTGAGTTTTATCTTTTTATAAAACCTTTTTTGTCAAAACTCTATTTGAACTTTGTGCATTGTAGATAACATGTTGCAAGACACTCCTTTAAAATCTGCCCATCATTTTTAATGTTATTATTTGAATGTTTATGTAAACAAAAAGTACAAATTGATGCTAATTTTATTTGTTATTTTCTGGTTTTCTACATACAACTTGGTGAATTGATTTCATTGTGTATCATTAGGACTTTTTGAACAGGATTCTGTGATAACTGTGATTATTTTGGTCACTATAATCATGAAATGAAATTTTCATGCCATTTCATCTCTAGTTATGATCAACTATGATAAACTAAAATCAACTATAATTATGCGTTTTTATAGTATAATATGCAAAGTACAATTTTCTATAAGAAAAAAAATGTATCCCTGATTCTGTTCTTTTCTCTGACATTTCAGGGTAACATAGGCCTACAAAGACTCTTTTAGGTCTAAAACAGTTTGCATAGTTGTTAATACACCGTTCCCACAGCTTGGTTAACTTCAAATTCAAGAACCTTTCAAGGACTTTCCAGGTCCAATACCCTCAAATTCAAGGGCTTAATGTGAGGACACATTTCGAGTGAGAGCAAGGTTACATCGTGTTACCTTGTAATACATTGCTATAGTTTTCATGTGTCAAACACAACTATGCAAAAAGCTTCTTTTTTTTTGCATTTATTTTTGGCCATATGACAGAGGTTTATAGGGAAATAAATTCAAGCACTTTCAAGGGCCTTGAAATTTTATTTTATTTTTTCAGATTCACAAACTTTCAAGGATTTCAAGGACCCGTGGGAACCCTGTTAATATGAGAGTTATGAGACATTATTTAAGATATTTAATTATTGTATTACGTGAGTAGCTCACAGCCACTTTAATTGTTAAAAAGTAGCTCTCAAATGAAAAAAGGTTGGAGACCCCTGATATACAGTATATGAGTATGAATCCAAGTATGTACCAAAAGTACCACTTTTACTTGGTGATAGCAGCATAAGACAAAGGTCTTTGTGACACAGTCCAATGATATCACATTCGCATCCTCTTCTGTGGTCTCTTCCGTGTTGTGACCCTTGGCGCTGGGCATGTGATGTCTCTTGCCTCGTCTGCACAGAATGGCCTGATTTTTTCATACAGATTGGTCTGCCTGTCAATGTTCAGTCCAGGTGGGGCAAGGACAGGAAGACCGTCGATAGGGAGCAGATCTGCTCCATTGTGCAGTAGCTGATCTTCGACAGGTTGTGCATCACGGTGAGTTTTTGCAAGCACCACACCAAGGGCCTCATTTATAAAACTTTGCGTAGGATTTGCATCAGAAGTGGCGTACGGATGAAACATAGGACGTGCGTACGCACAGAAATATTCGGATTTATAAAACCATGCGCACGCACATCCTACGCAGTTTTCCCCTTAATAAATCACAAGGAATTCTAAATGTAGCGCAGCTTTTGCGGCTTCATGTCACGCCCATAGTTGCCCATAAATAGTCTGTGAAACGCCCACAAGTTAATATTCATCAATTGCGAAATCATGGCAAACACAGAGAGGAAATCAAAAAAACATAACTTCACTCAATGTGAAGTAGAAGTTATCGTTGGCGAGGTGGAAAAGAGGAGAAATTTTGTTTGGAGGGCACAGTGTGGGCATTACTAATGCCAAAAAGGCACTTGAGTGGCAAAAGGTTTCAGACGCCGTAAATGTTGTAGCCTCACAACCTCGGACCGTGGCCGAAATAAAAAAGAAATGGTTGGACATTAAAGTCGAGGCAAAAAAGCGTCTAGTGCTCCATTGTGTGTCTGCCACGGGTGGGGGAAAGGGGACACCGGAGCTGACCCCTCTTGATGAGAGACTGGTGGCAATTATTGGGGAATCCCTGTTAATCCCTATCCCTATCATCTACGTGGAAATGGGAAATAGTTCAGTGCAAATGTAATTTCTTGCAGCTTTCTGAATGGTTGAGACATACCGGTACGTCATATGTTATTTTATCAAAAATCAAACAAACTAAAGCCATAGCCTATGCATGAATACCATGATTCCGTAGCTGATGAAGAAATTTTTACTATGAAAACAACTTTCCCCAGTGGACAATTAATCTATCTATCTATCTATCTATCTATCTATCTATCTATCTATCTATCTATCTATCTATCTATCTATCTATCTATCTATCTATCTATCTATCTATCTATCTATCTATCTATCTGTCTATCTGTCTATCTATCTATTTGCATCTATATCAGCTCCGCCAGACATTATTTCGACATTATTATTACATTATTTTGTTCTGTTTACCATATTATTTATGAGGATGAATTGCATAACATGCCAATATTATTGCAGAAATAATATTTTTCTTTTCTTTTTGCAAATGTGTTAATTTGCATTTCTGTTATAATTTTCGTTTGATTTTGTTTGTTTTACACTGCAGATCGATCAAACGGGTGTTCGTGTAGGCCGTTAATTGTAAGACTTGCTTTGTGAAGTCTTCATGTTATGTATGAGAGGCAGTATTGCCATTTCTTTTACACAACGGTCTACAGTTTCACACACTTTCACATGTTTCTTCCATCTGCCGACGGTGTCGCCATTTCTCATTTCACCAGTTTTTGTGTGTACGCCTGGGTCAGAGCTTGCGTGAAGGACTGCACATTTTCCCGTCAAGTTTGCTTTTTATAAATACCAATTATTGCGTAGAGAACGGTGTACGCCTTCTTTTGTGTGTACACAACAGAATAAGCACATAAGACATTTTAAACATGGCAAAGTATTTTCTCATAAAATACTGTCATGTGTATGTTGTTGCTATGTTATATTGTATGTACACAATGTGAAAGTTTCAATATAAGTACCTGAAGTGCTGATAACTCTTGATATGTGGGAGTCTACGGAAGTGGTGAGTCAGAGAAGTCCGTTCCACAGTGCTTCGAAGCTGGTTTTACAAACTGCACGCTCACCTGGAAAACAGATATTGCTTATGGTTAATTGTATTGTAATTGCGAATAGTGCTTCGAATTATTTCACATTATAAGCACTCAATTCTAAATCAATGTTTACACATACCAAGCTCCTTAGCAGACTTCACGTAGAGACGCCACACTGAGGCCTTGGACACATGGGTTGGCAGCAACTTCACATGCCAATCCTTATGCCCAGGCTGTCGGCCAGGCAGCATGATGGCATTTGTCATGGTTTAACATCATGCTAACAGGCATCTTGTCACCTATATCAGAATGTATTGTAGGTACATTATAGGTACTTTTACTTTACCGAAGTACATTTTATGATGAATACTTTTTACTTTTACTTCACTTCATAAAAAAATCATGTACATTAAACCCTTCATAAATACTTTTACTTTTGACTTATAACACACATTGTATGGCTACGGATACTTTATACTTTTACTTAAGTAGGAATTTTCTTTATTCAGATTAAGAATATTAAGTAGCATCACACTCAATTCAAGAATGCTAACAGGCAGGTTTACGTGGGCTAAGTCATTCACACCAGTCAATTCATGCAATTGAAGCAAACTTTGACAAAACGACAAACTTTGATGTTTATGGAAACTCACCCCATAAGAAACAGAAAAGTATTCTTGCAGATCTCATTGCCTCCGATGAAATAAGTCATTCGGGCACACTTTCTCTTTGTCAGCGTCTTCTTGTGGATGTAACCATATCCGAAGTTGGCACTGTGCGTCTGTTTGCCTCTAAATGCCCAATAATTTGCATGTCCTGCCACTCTTTTTCTGCAGCTAAAGAATCCAGCCGTGTGTATAATGTCTGGAGTAGGGTTCCTCAAACTCGGTCCTGGAAGGCCGCTGTCCTGCAGAGTTTAGCTTCAACCCCAAATAAGCCCACCTGAACCAGCTAATTAGTGTCTTATAAGGCCCTAGTTAGACACTTATTAGCATGTTCAGGTGTGTTTAATTGGGGTTGGAGCTAAACTATGCAGGACAGCGGCCCTCCAGGACTGAGTTTGGAGACCCCTGTTCTGGAGAAAGCTTCTGGCTACAGGACTGTCTCCCATGCAGAGTTCTCTTTTCTCCTCGTGTAGCATTTACAATCAAAGTTACGGATTTTCCCCATTTCTCTGTCTTTATCCCCATCAAATATTACTATCGATATAGCCTCTGATATCTTACGGTCCAACTCGTCTGACGCTAGAGCCGGCCAGAGCTGCATAATAAGTAGCCACGCTTCCCTTGGAGAAAGACAAAAGAAACAAAATACGGCTTACGTAGACACGCCCCTACTGCATGCTAGAATCTCAGAAAAACAAGCCGATTTCAACCTCAAAATGTACGCTTTTAAATATGCCAATACTGCTATCTCAAACACGGAGAGGCTTCTTCGTGATCCAAACTAACAGATTCTGCAAAAAAGCGAAAATCACAAATTTGGAGAAAAAATAAAAATGCTTCTTTCTCATTTTGCTTGAAAGCTGTGCTGCCGATTTGTGTCACTGCTTTCCGTGACTGGTCACATATGCCTCAAACAAGCGGTGATCATGCCCCTTCTTAAGAAGCCAAATTTACATATAAAAAAAAACATTTTTAATTTATAAATAATCAACATCTAAACCTCTGTTAAGAGCTTCTGTAGACGTCTGACAGAAATAAAGTCAATCTGGTTAGTAATAAGTGAAGCTGGTAATGCTGTTTGTGGAGTTGTTTAATGACATTGGAGCCTGACATCAAAACATTTTTAGTCAACCCAATTTTTATTTTCAACCAAAATTTGACATCTGAGTGACTTTGGAGTCCACATCTGTTATGTGGGAGTGTTCTAATCTGTGTTTCATTGCAGTTTCCCTGGTAGCTCACCTGCAGTCAACCGGTTAATTGCTGTCACCTGAAGGGAGTCATTTTAAATCTAGGACACATATTCTCTCGGGGTGCTTTCACACTAGCAGTTTTGGTGCGCACCCGGGTTCGATTGACGTCAGAGTTCGGTACGTTTGGATGATGTGAAAGGGGTCTTCCAAACTCAGGTGCGCACCCACGAACCGTACCAGAGTCCACTTAAAAAGCGTGGTCTGGGGTTTCGGTTCATGTGAACTCCGTTACGGTTCGCTGCTGATGTGAACGCAATCGTACTAAATCGCGGAAGTAAACCGC
The DNA here is from genome assembly GCA_033150135.1 of Gobio occitaniae. NCBI lineage: Eukaryota > Metazoa > Chordata > Actinopteri > Cypriniformes > Gobionidae > Gobio > Gobio occitaniae. The sequence goes on from JARQWZ010000961.1 coordinate 228,252, forward strand.
TAAACGAACTGCTGTATTACGAAGTTTTAAACGAGAGACAGAAACAATCAGTTTGCAAAGACTGTATCAACGAATGCTCAGCTTTGGGAAGGGGAATATGCAGGTCAGGAAGGAGAAGGGTTGACAACAATTTTGGATTGCTAAAGGTTGGCCTGTATGTTTGGTACGGTAGGAGGCCCAACCTCATATTCTTTCATAGGGCCCAAAACTTGCGGAGCCCCTGTAAAAAGTTGCTGTTATGACTTAATTATCTCATCAACTGCAATATTGCTAGTGTTGAGTTAAAAAAGAAAAAACAAATTACCCAGAAAAAAATGACCACAGAATGTTACAGACCTATACTTCACTTCTTCATTTAGTTGTTGTCTATCACGTATGAAACCACAGTGGTCAAAACCAGAGTGTGAATGACAAAAATTCTCATGCATGCAAATGCTATATATAAATAATAAAATACCGCGTTATCTATACATCATAATGATCTCACTGAATTCATTATCATTTGTATAAACGTATTGGTCATAATGTTTGTTCATTGTACTTACAACAAAAATGGCACTTTTTTGACCTTTGCAAACTTGGCAAGAAAAACAGAACAAAGGCCCATGCTCAAGAAAAATAATATAATGCTACTCTTTACTTCTTCATTTAATTGTTGTCTACCACGTATGAAACCATAGACTGTACAAGCAGAATGACAACTGTTCTCACACATGTAAATCTACAAAAAAGAAGCATAGCAACTCTTCCTATATATCAGGGTTCCTCAAATCTTACCCTGGAGGTCCAATGCGCTGCAGAGTTTAGCTCCAACCCTAATCAAACACACCTGAACATGCTAATCAATGTCTTCAGGTTCATTAGAAAACTACAGGTAGGTGTGTTTGATTAGGGTTGGAGCTAAACTCTGCAGCGCATTGGACCTCCAGGGTAAGATTTGAGGAACCGTGCTATATATATATATATATATATATATATATATATATATATATATATATATATATATATATATATATATATATGTATACACACACACACACACACACACACACACAAATCAGACATAACATTATAACATAATATTATGACAGGTGAAGTGAATAACACTGATTATCTCTTCATCACCTGTTAGTGGGTGGGATATATTAGGCAGCAAGTGAACATTTTGCCAAAGTTGATGTGTTAGAAGCAGGAAAAATGGGCAAGCGAAAGGATTTGAGCGAGTTGGACAAGGGCCAGATTGTGATGGCTAGACAACTGGGTCAGAGCATCTCCAAAACTGCAGCTCTTGTGGGGTGTTCCCGGTCTGCAGTGGTCAGTCTCTATCAAAAGTGCTCCAAGGAAGGAACAGTGGAGAACCGGCCACAGGGTCATGAAGGAGCAGTGGAGAACCGGCCACAGGGTCATAGAGGAGCAGTGGAGAACCGGCCACAGGGTCATGAAGGAGCAGTGGAGAACCGGCCACAGGGTCATGAAGGAGCAGTGGAGAACCGGCCACAGGGTCATGAAGGAACAGTGGAGAACCGGCCACAGGGTCATGAAGGACCAGTGGAGAACCGGCCACAGGGTCATGGAGGAACAGTGGAGAACCGGCCACAGGGTCATGAAGGAACAGTGGAGAACCGGCCACACGGTCATGAAGGACCAGTGGAGAACCGGCCACAGGGTCATGAAGGACCAGTGGAGAACCGGCCACAGGGTCATGAAGGACCAGTGGAGAACCGGCCACAGGGTCATGAAGGAACAGTGGAGAACCGGCCACAGGGTCATGAAGGACCAGTGGAGAACCGGCCACAGGGTCATGAAGGACCAGTGGAGAACCGGCCACAGGGTCATGGAGGAACAGTGGAGAACCGGCCACAGGGTCATGAAGGACCAGTGGAGAACCGGCCACAGGGTCATGAAGGAACAGTGGAGAACCGGCCACAGGGTCATGAAGGACCAGTGGAGAACCGGCCACAGGGTCATGAAGGACCAGTGGAGAACCGGCCACAGGGTCATGAAGGACCAGTGGAGAACCGGCCACAGGGTCATGAAGGAACAGTGGAGAACCGGCCACAGGGTCATGAAGGAACAGTGGAGAACCGGCCACAGGGTCATGAAGGACCAGTGGAGAACCGGCCACAGGGTCATGGAGGATCAGTGTAGAACCGGCCACAGGGTCATGGAGGACCAGTGGAGAACCGGCCACAGGGTCATGAAGGAACAGTGGAGAACCGGCCACAGGGTCATGGAGGACCAGTGGAGAACCGGCCACAGGGTCATGAAGGACCAGTGGAGAACCGGCCACAGGGTCGTGGACGGCCAAGGCTCATTGATGCCCGTGTGGTCCGATCAAACAGACGAGCTACTGGAGCTCAAACTGCTCAAGAAGTTAATGCTGGTTCTGATAGAAAGGTGTCAGAATACACAGTGAATCTCAGCTTGTTGTGTATGGGGCGGCACAGCCGCTGACCAGTGCCCATGCTGACCCCTGACCCCGCCCAAAGCACCAACAGTGGCACGTGAGCATCAGAACTGGACCACGGAGCAATGGAAGAAGGAGGCCTGGTCTGATGATCATGTGTTCTTCTACATCACGTGGATGGCCGGGTGTGTGCGTGGCTTACCTGGGGAACACATGGCACCAGGTGCACTATGGGAAGAAGGCAAGCCGGTGGGGGAAATGTGATGTTTAGGCAATGTTCTGGCCCGTTGATAATACCTAGAATATCAAAATCAACTGCAGGCGGTCGTTCCTTTTCCTATTTATCACCTAAACTCTGGAACAGTCTTCCTAACATTGTTCGGGAAGCAGACACTCTGTCAGTTTAAATCTAGACTAAAAACACATCTCTTTACTGTGGCATACACATAAAACACTTTTTCAATGAAATGATTGTTAGGCTGCATTAACTAGGTCAGCCGGAACCGGGAACACTTCCCATAACACCTGATGTACTCGTTACATCATCAGAAGAATGGCATCTACGCTAATGATAGTCTCTCTGTTTTATCCCGAGGTCTACTGCAGTCAGCCGGATCCGGGCCGGATCCAGTTCAGATGGTGGACCTGCGCCCAGAGAAGACCAACACAGGACCCTGAAGTGTCTGCAGAGATTAGACTCTCCTCTGTGAAGGACTCATCAACACAACATCCAGTGGCTCTCCTGCGTGATGATCTTCAACCAGATGGAACTGGACAAATACTCTGAATATTCCGATCTATTATGACCTTTGACCTGTAAAGTTGCCAGAATAATAATACGCTGTTTGTTAATTGGCCAGAGGAGAACTGGCACCCCGACTGAGCCTGATTTCTCCCAAGCTTTATTTTTCTCCATTAGGTCACCTAATGGGGTTTTGGTTTCCTTGCCACTGTTGCCTCTGGCTTGGCTTGTTCAGTTGAGGACACTAAATATTAGGGCTGTCAAAAGATTAATCGCGATTAATCGCATCCAAAATAAAAGTTTGTGTTTACATAATATATGTGTGTGTACTCTGTTAATTATTATTTATATATAAATACACACACAAGCATGTATATATTTAAGAAAAAATATTATTTTTATATATAAAACATTTATATTTATATATACTATAGATTATATAAATGTATATACAGTATATACATGCAAATATTTCTTAAATATATACATGAATGTGTGTGTATTTATATATAAATAATAATGAACTGAGTACACACACGTATATTATGTAAACACAAACTTTTATTTTGGATGCGATTAATCGCGATTAATCTTTTGACAGCCCTACTAAATATTCAACTAAATATCCAAATAAATCTAATTAGTAAACTAAATTAACCATATAAACTAAATTACTGATCTAATTACTGATCTAAAGCCCACACTGTCACTGTATGATAATTGAATTGAACTGATGACATCACCGTTTACTCCAGAATGGCTATACGGCTGAATAAAATTCTGATTATTTTCCTGTTTAACACTGTAAAGCTGGGGCCCGTTCTTCGTACCTCGCTTAATACATCTAAGATGATTTGACAGATCCCAGATCTTTTAATCGTGATAACTGATCTCTGGCTAATTTGGTTCTTCAAACGAATTTGCGGATTGGATTAAAATATCTGGATTAAATGATCTAAGATTACTGCGCGTTCTTGTGTTCCCTGAAGAGGGCAGATGCATCGATACTCGAAACCACGATCAGCAATCCAGCGATTGGGTGGCGTCAAGACAGCAACGTAATGACATCATATAATTAAAAAAGCCACCTGGCAAAAAACTTGACAAATAAAAAATAAACATTGACAAATTACACAAAAAACCCCCACAAATTTCTTAACCTTTATAAGGAAACAGCTAAACGACCAAACCAACATAAGTTATAATAGATAATGTTATGATCACCAGCTGGAGTGCCCTTGAGAGCCACCAGAGGGCACTCCACACATAAGACTATATTCACTCACTAACTACATTTCCCATAACTCACTGCCCGGACTCATCATCACTTATCACTGATTGCATTCACCTGTGTCTCACCATCCTGTTATTCCCTGTCTATTTATACCTTGGTCATTCATTCACTCACCGCTAAGTCTTGTTTAGTGTTACACTGCAATTCCGAGCATTCCCCTGGTTTTCTTGTCTCCTGGTTTTCTTGTTTTGGATTTCTTGCCCGGTTCCCTGGATTACTCTCTTGCTTCTGGTCCCTGCCTGTTTTGTTTCTTTGTTTGTTTCTTTGTTTTGACTGCCTTTCTGTGTATGACCCTTTGCCTGTACATTGGATTACGCCTCTGGATTGCCCTCTAATAAAGCTGCAATTGGATCCACCTTCAAGTCTTGGAGCAGTTCGTAACAGAAGACTTAGCCACTATGAATCCAGCAGCACAGTTAATGCGTCTCCGTCAGGGAGATCGCCCCATCGAGGACTATGTAGAGGACTTCATTGAGCTGGCACATTTGACTTCTATGGACGAGGTATGCCTCATGATATTTTTCAGAGGAGGACTATCTGAGCCGCTCAGTTCTATCATGCCTTTGCATGATCCTAATTACTGTCTAAAAAAGTATATTGACATTGCATTGCAACTGAGCGGTTCTGCTTTTACAGTGGGTATAATGGAGGAGGATAGTGACATACCCACTGCATCTGCTATGCATGTGTCTTCGGACGACATGGCCGCCATTCCAGAGTTTCATCCTGTCATGGTCGCCGCCCCTGAGACTGAGAGCGTCATGCACGCCGCGCCTAAGACAGCAAGCGACATGCCCGCCAAGCTAGAGTCTTCACCGCTGGTTTTGTCCAGTTCAGAGCCCTCTTCATCGCTGGTCCTGTCCAGCTCAGAGCCCTCTTCATCGCTGGTCCTGTCCAGCTCAGAGCCCTCTTCATCGCTGGTCCTGTCCAGCTCAAAGCCCTCTTCGCCGCTAGTCCTGTCCACCTCAAAGCCCTCACCGCCGCTGGTCCCGTCAAGCTCAGAGACGCTTCACTTCCTGCCTGCCGAGCCAGAGCTTCACATCACTTCTGCCGATCCAGAGACTGAGCTTCACGTCACTTCTGCCGATCCAGAGACAGAGCTTCACGTCACTTCTGCCGATCCAGAGACAGAGCTTCACGTCACGTCTGCCGATCCAGAGACAGAGCTTCACGTCACGTCTGCCGATCCAGAGACTGAGCTTCACGTCACGTCTGCCGATCCAGAGACAGAGCTTCACGTCACTTCTGCCGATCCAGAGACTGAGCTTCACGTCACTTCTGCCGATCCAGAGACTGAGCTTCACGTCACGTCTGCCGATCCAGAGACTGAGCTTCACGTCACTTCTGCCGATCCAGAGACTGAGCTTCACGTCACTTCTGCCGATCCAGAGACTGAGCTTCACGTCACTTCTGCCGATCCAGAGACTGAGCTTCACGTCACGTCTGCCGATCCAGAGACAGAGCTTCACGTCACTTCTGCCGATCCAGAGACAGAGCTTCACGTCACTTCTGCCGATCCAGAGACTGAGCTTCACGTCACGTCTGCCGATCCAGAGACTGAGCTTCACGTCACGTCTGCCGATCCAGAGACTGAGCTTCACGTCACGTCTGCCGATCCAGAGACAGAGCTTCACGTCACGTCTGCCGATCCAGAGACAGAGCTTCACGTCACGTCTGCCGATCCAGAGACTGAGCTTCACGTCACGTCTGCCGATCCAGAGACTGAGCTTCACGTCACTTCTGCCGATCCAGAGACTGAGCTTCACGTCACTTCTGCCGATCCAGAGACTGAGCTTCACGTCACGTCTGCCGATCCAGAGACTGAGCTTCACGTCACTTCTGCCGATCCAGAGACTGAGCTTCACGTCACGTCTGCCGATCCAGAGACAGAGCTTCACGTCACTTCTGCCGATCCAGAGACAGAGCTTCACGTCACTTCTGCCGATCCAGAGACAGAGCTTCACGTCACTTCTGCCGATCCAGAGACAGAGCTTCACGTCACTTCTGCCGATCCAGAGACAGAGCTTCACGTCACTTCTGCCGATCCAGAGACAGAGCTTCACGTCACGTCTGCCCGTCAAGAGTCTCGTCCCGCCAAGCCTGAATCTGTTCCTCTTTCTCTTCCCGCGCCTGTGTCTTCGGACAAGATGGCCGACTCCACACCTGTGTCTTCGGACAAGATGGCCGACTCCACGCCTGTGTCTTCGGACAAGATGGCCGACTCCACGCCTGTGTCTTCGGACAAGATGGCCGACTCCACGCCTGTGTCTTCGGACAAGATGGCCGACTCCACGCCTGTGTCTTCGGACAAGATGGCCGACTCCACGCCTGTGTCTTCGGACAAGATGGCCGACTCCACGCCTGTGTCTTCGGACCAGATGGCCGACTCCACGCCTGTGTCTTCGGACAAGATGGCCGACTCCACGCCTGTGTCTTCGGACAAGATGGCCGACTCCACGCCTGTGTCTCAGGACAGGATGGTCTTCGCGGAGCCGGTGTCTGTTCCTCTTCCTGAGCCGGTGTCTGTTCCTGTTCCTGACACGGTGTCTGCTCCTGTTCCTGAGCCGGTGTCTGCTCCTGTTCCTGAGCCGGTGTCTGTTCCTGTTCCTGAGCCGGTGTCTGTTCCTGTTCCTGAGCCGGTATCTGTTCCTGAGCCGGTGTCTGGTCCTGTTTCTGAGCCGGTGTCTGTTCCTGTGCCATGGTCTCCTCCCTGGCCGCCTGAAGGGTCGTCTCCGCCCTGGCCGCCTGCACAGCCTGATCCGCCCTGGTCGCCTGCACAGCCTGATGCGCCCTGGCCGCCTGCACAGCCTGATGCGCCCTGGCCGCCTGCACAGCCTGATCCGCCCTGGCCGCCTGCACAGCCTGATCCGCCCTGGCCGCCTGCACAGCCTGATCCAGCCTGGTCGCCGTCACAGCCTGATCCGCTATGGCCTCCCAGCTTGCCGCAGTCTCCAGGTCATTATCCGCTCCACGGGCCTGGCCCTCCATCCCGCCCCCGGGTCCGCCTCCGCTCCTCCTCCCTCCGTGACAGTTTTAGGAGCGTCTGGAATCCGCTCCTTAAAGTGGGGGCTATGTTATGATCACCAGCTGGAGTGCCCTTGAGAGCCACCAGAGGGCACTCCACACATAAGACTATATTCACTCACTAACTACATTTCCCATAACTCACTGCCCGGACTCATCATCACTTATCACTGATTGCATTCACCTGTGTCTCACCATCCTGTTATTCCCTGTCTATTTATACCTTGGTCATTCATTCACTCACCGCTAAGTCTTGTTTAGTGTTACACTGCAATTCCGAGCATTCCCCTGGTTTTCTTGTCTCCTGGTTTTCTTGTTTTGGATTTCTTGCCCGGTTCCCTGGATTACTCTCTTGCCTCTGGTCCCTGCCTGTTTTGTTTGTTTGTTTGTTTCTTTGTTTTGACTGCCTTTCTGTGTATGACCCTTTGCCTGTACATTGGATTACGCCTCTGGATTGCCCTCTAATAAAGCTGCAATAGGATCCACCTTCAAGTCTTGGAGCAGTTCGTAACAGATAAATTATAAATGTTTTTTTTTTTTTACATGATTACCAATTATTTATATTCACGATTTTATACAGTATTTGTACACCCTTTACATTTTTATTTCAATGTTGTAATTTAATTTTTAATTAAATTTGAAGCAGATTTGTAACGTGACAATATTTAAGTTTCTTATGGGTCAAGATCAAATTATCCTCTATTGCGCTGCATCAAGCCATCCCATAATATCCGTGATCACTTAATGCACGGCTCAGATTAACTGTACAACATGTGTGTAAACCAATAAAAACAAAATTATATAAAGTAATTATTCCATCACAAATAAATCTCTCAATCAAGTGGCTGTGTCTATAGTATTATACACAACATTATACATTCTCATATACATATACAATATAACATTTTTATATTATTATTTAAAATTATTATTATTGCCCCTGGTTCAGTAATGAACTCTTGTAATAAAGTAGCAGTGGCTGGGACAGATTTTAAGTATCACCTCAAGATGCAATCTAATCCTGTTTACATCAAATAAGCCACTCATGAGCAGGTTTAAGCTCACGGACCTGTTGCTATGACAGCAAGTCCAGGATGAGCTTCGAAGAACCAAACAATCCAAGATCATGCCAAATCGTCAACAATCAAATCCAGCTAACTGAGTTAGTGAGGTACGAAGAACGGGCCCCTGCTTTGAAACAATCTGCATTGTAAAAAGCGCTATATAAATAAAGTTGACTTGACTCGACTTGCTTTAGAGCAGGTGCAATCAATGAATAGCGGCCATTTATGCCAGATAATTGATTATAAACAAATGCTGATGATTAATAACAATGTTTACTTTATGATGTTTATATAGTAATATATGTTTTAAAACGGTTGTAACAATGTATATTTTATCTCCCTCATCTGAACTTGAACGAGCAGCTGCAACTGCAATAGTAAAGCATTTCAAAATAAGAGTCCCAGTGTATTTGAGCTTGTTTATAATTAAAAGTCACGCATTATATTATATATATATATATATATACGTTTTTGGTTTCACATTATTTTGAATATATTTTTCACGTTATTTACATTGTAATCACATTTATTTTTATTTGTACTTAAAATATATTTGGGAACATGAATTTTGTCAGAAAAATAAAGCATTTCACATTCACAAAACAATTCTCTTTTGATCAATAATGCAGAGAAAAAAGCAATACAATCTTAAACTTGCTGCAAGTCAAAAAATAGAGATTTCCTTAAGTGAAAAACTGTCCTATATCGCTGAATCCTGTTTTATTCTGATAATGATTTCATTCAGAGAGATGTTGGTCACTAGTCAGGCTGGTGTCTTCTTCAGTCAGATCGGGTAACAGCTTGTGTCTCAGCCATACATATTTTTGTTTCAATAGGTTGTAACTTATATCCTAATACATTTCAATGTTATCTTTTGTTTTCTCAAGTTTATCAAGGATGTTCTGTAGCTGATGAATTAATTTCTTAATTTCAACAATGAATTTCCCAGCCTTTGACGTCATCTCACTTTCGTCTATTAGTTCAGGTATGGCTGATTCTGCAAGTCTGTTCATGTCATTGAGCACGCTGGTATTTTCACAGACTGAGAACATGTCAGGCACAAGGCTAAATCTGCCAACAACTGATGTTACTGATTCAATCGAACATACAGTTTTAGACAACAGCGCAGTCAATTCAGCGATGTCTTCTATCCGTATGGCATCTTACTCTTTCAATATTTTCTCAGTACTCTCATGAATGTCATTCATCTTTTCAGCCATCGGGGTGATTTTATTCTGGAATTTCTTCAGTTCAGCTTCAATGTCTTGTCTTAATTGTGTCATCAGCTGCTTTTTCTCAGTGCTGCAGGTTATGCTGTTACTTCCAGTGTTTATGAGACTCACTGCTCCTGTGACAGCAGCAACAGTAAAAAGAGGAATCCCAAGAGTAAACAGAGCCACTAATCCTACAACCAAGGCAGCACCTCCAACTATTCCCATCCATCCGGCATCTCTGGATCCTTCAGTCGCATGTCTGTAACCTTTTTCAAATGTTTCGATAACACTATGCAGCCTCTCTGTGCACTGCTGTAGTTGAGGATTATCTCTCTCATGGAGTTTGATAAATTCACCTTTGAGACGAATAACTCCAGCTCTAGAGAAAAGAAATATCAAGAGTTTATAAGTTGCCCCTATTATGGATTTTTGAAAATGACCTTTTATGTAGTGTGTAACAGCTCTAAGTGAATGAAAACATCCTGCAAAGTTTTAAATCTGAAAGTGCACTGTATATAAAGTGATTGTCTCTCAAAAGTAAGAGTCGACTCGCAGTCAATTAAACAAATCGTTTTTCAAACGAATCCCAAGCTGTTTCGTTGCGACGTCAAGACGAAACATTAGCATATTGCCCGTCCACTTATTGCGCGCACAGACACCAGGGAAAACTTGAACTTGCTATAATCAGCTGTGGGCTGCACTATTACCTAAAACTGTGTGTATTAATGCAGATTGTCTGTCGTTCTTACTACTTTGAGTAAAGATATTTGTCATTCACGTTAGTGCTGAGCTAACATATGCACCGTTATTGATACAGTTCCTGCATGTGCACCGCATTAAATTAGAAACACACACACACACGGTTTTGTTGATGGATTGACGCACACTTATTAAAGGTCCCATGGCATGGCATTTTTCTATTATTTTATAATGTTTCCTGAGGTGTACTTATATTGTTAGTATGATTTTTACATCATAAAATATCATAATTTAGAAATAAAAGGCATTTATTCTATACTGATGTTTGCCCTCTGGCTGAATGCCCTGCTTCAAGAGGCGTGTCTGCTGTGAGACTTCAGTAAAAACACCCACTGTTGTGATTGGCTGACATCTTTGCATTTGATATGAGCGGAGGGGGCGTGGTTTAACGAGGTCTACGAGGCACGAGCTGCTGCCAGAGAGACGGATGGACCTGAGTTCACTTCACATCAGTTCTATCAGTCTCAGTTCAGTGAACTGTTTTAGTTACAGCATATACTTCAGGTTATTAGTCTATTTCTAGTCGGAGGGGCTGTCACTCATGTCAGAAAGTTAGTAACTTTAGTAAATTATGGATCAGCGCTGACTGGAGACGCGAACCGTTTAGAACGATTCAGTCCGATTTGGTGAACTGATTCGGTTCACTAAAAAGAACCGGTTCAAAAGAAAGATCGTTCGCGAACCGGACATCACTAATGTACCAGAGACTGAGCTCAGTGATTGCTAACAAAGTTATTTATAGTAACTACTGAGTTATGAGAGCGCTGTCAGTCAGCACGAGTTTATTGTGTTTGTATCTGAGAGTTCTGAATAAACACGAGTCCCAGTCACACCGAGTCCGTCTTCATCATTATTACCAACTTTGTAACACATGCAAAGTACCATTACAGCTGTCGAGATGAACGAGTTATGAGTAAGTGTTGATAATACCATTATTTTTAGATGTTCCTATCATATGGAAAGCGTCATTGAGTACACAGCGCAAACAAAGACACAACAGCAGTAATAGAATGTAATCTAGTTTATTGTGGGAATAGCTGGCTAGCCCGGATACGCTCACGCTTACCCCCCTTCTGCTTAATCTCAAGCCGCGTTTGGTGCCTCCGCTGTGGGCCAGATGCAGTACTGGGGGTCGGGGATGTTGAAGGCCGACCGGACAGTGAAGCCCGAGCCTCGGCGTGTGTAAGGTTTATCTCTAAAGATGTAACGACTGTATGCACATTGTAGAACCGATAGACGCGACGAGGACGTACAAAAACACTGACTCACAAGATAGAAAACACGAAAACACCTTTCTGTCGGAAGAGAGAGAAGCAGCAGCGTGTGCACGAATAATAAATAATTAGCTACACATCAGAAATCACTGATCACAGATCAGAAGGAACTGAAAAAAGACTTCTGTTTTCATTTGTACATCCAAACACTGAGAAACTGCCAGCGTTCACTCGTTCACAAGGAATGATCTCTCGAGCGTTTGCATGGGCGTGCCAGATTCTCTGAGTGGAGGAAAGAGAGGTAACCGTTCCTGCTTGGACGTCAAACCAGGAGACTTCAGGATTGGCTCGTCTGGCCTGTCATTTTCTCAAAGGCAGAGAAAGACAGCCAGAACTCGGTTTTACACCGATCAACATTTCTATCCACTTGGGGACAATATTCAGGCTAGGGGAACTCATATTAATGTTGAAAAACCTCATAAAATGAAAATTTCATGTCATGGGACCTTTAATGCTGATGGTGAGGAATTACAGTTGAAACATCTCATAATGTTCCTCAAACTGAGTAGCATCACTGAGAAACGTCCTGCTCAAGGTTTGGGTTAAATAACTAGTTCTTTCAATGTTTCATCATCGATTTGGATTCGCACTGGGATTGGTGTAAAATCATCATTATCATTACCGTCTTTACAGTGTGTACAGTCGCTGAGCTTTAGGAAGCCCCTGGACGGGGCTGGAGTTTAGTTATGGTGATGGGCGTTTATCTTCCGAAATACGTGCTGTACAATTATTGCAATGTTCTGAATGAATGCATAACAATGTTTTCTCACATTATTTCGGGAGGTTCCTCCAAGCTTTTGCACCGGCGGTAATGAGTGGATGATTCCATTGCTGCTGTAATTAAAAACACAAGTGAATGCATTAGCTCTTGCATCAGATTAGCCCAACATGTAACTATGAACAAAACATAGAATTAACATAGAGGGTCTTTTTCAAATGACAATATGAGCTATTTACACAGTTCGGCATATTAAAACAATATATAGTTGCTTATTTAAATTATAATAATTCTTCAGTTTCGGTGTAATGCATTCTTAAGATTATGGATTCTTTATTTTATATCAATTGATTTTTGAAAATTAGTGATGTCATAATGGTAATTTTGTTATTGAATTATAATTTTTTCATTTTTACCAGTTACACAATTTTCAGTTTGCTTCCATTTTTGCCCAGTGAAATCCATCACATGATGTAAAGCCCCCTTGTTTTTCTTCTCTTCTGCAGCTTTCCTCAGTTCCTCCAGGTTCTTCACCCATTCATCTTTTCCCTCCTCCTTCAGTCTGGGAATCAGGAACTCCAGATGTTGAAGAGTGAAAGCGCTGTCGGCTTTTAATGCGATCTCAGACAGACTCATGATGGCCATATAAGCTTCATTCAGCAGCAGGGACTTCTCATTTTGAATCTTCTCCAGATCACGGATCAGTTTTTCTTCGATTTTCCTTTTATTCTCAGACTCTTTCATGTTTCTTTCATGTTCCTTTGTAATATTCCCAAATATTTTTTTATCATATCTGGTTTTAGGCTTTTTACCAGTGCGTTCATACTCCTGTTTAAGCTCCTTAAATGTCATAGTGACTGTCTTTGTTTCTATCACATATTTTTTGTCCTCTCTGACGTGTTTACTGTAATGACACTTCCCTGTACACACAGTGCAGTGCTCATTTTTCATCACACAACACCACGAGGCATCAATTGCCATCGAGCAGTCCCTCTCATGGCAGTTTTCCTCACAGACGGAGCAGCAGGTTGTGTTTCTGTTCCACCACCATTCATTTACACTGAGGACTTTTTCTTTGACAGCTGTTTTGACTGTAAACTGAAATTTTTCACATTTCTTAATCTTGTCTCTGTTCTCTTTGACAGCTTCCTGAATCTCAGTCCATTTTTTTGTTTTAAACTCCTCTTCATTGATTTGCTGCCTCAGATTAGAGACACAGGCCTCGAGTCGTTTTCGCTCTTTCAGAACATCTAATGTCATCTGAACACTTTTTCTGTTCTTTTCTTCCAGGAGTGTCAACAACTCATTCACGCTTTCCTCTCCCATTTCCCAGGCTGGTTTCAAAACACATGTATACCCTTCATCTCTTTTTTCTTTCTGCTGGTTGTTGAATAAGAAGTGAACAGGTTGCTTTTTCCCGTCTCTTCTGCAGGGAATCTGTGCTTTCTTAATGGCATTAAGAGCATCTGTTGGACGTCTTCCGTTTGACTGTGTGAGTAGAAACACAGTATTGTTGTCTATATCTGTACCAAACAGAGACAGAACTGAGTGAAATATGTAAAGCTCTTTTCCAGAGAGACGATTCTGAGACGCCTTCATCACAAAACACACTGCATCAATATAATCAATCCATCAATATAATCAATCCCATCCTTATCTGAAAATAATCTGCTCAGATACTCAGAAATCTCTCTGTCTTTCTCGTATCCTTCAGTGCGTCCGTATCCTGGAGTGTCAATGATTGTCAGAGATGTTGGGTTTTCTTCAACAAACACCTCATAAACAGTGATCTCATGTGTCTGGGATTGTGTTTCATCTATATCTTCTTCATCTTCTTCTGTGATTTGATAAAACTCTTGATCCTCAAACTTCACTCCCAGTAAGTGGTTGATCATGGTGTTGATGAGGGTGGTTTTCCCAGTGCCAGTTTCTCCCACCATCAGTATGACTTTGTTCTGCTTGTTTCTGTCTCTTCGTCCATATGTCCACCATCTGACCTTTCTGTCATTCCCATCAATATATTTTCTTTCTGTGTTCAGTTGGTAAAGCGCTGGAGGACCTGGATTCATTAGTGTGGCATCATGACATGATCTGTAATAGAGAGAATTAACATGGCATCAACATGTGAAGATCTCAAACTGTTATTTATTAGTCTACAATGCCTGTGGAGGGACTGATGATCTGCAGTGACAGGATTGGGATAGTTAATGAGTGGCAGTTTTCTGAGTGTGTATGTGTGTATAATCATTAGAAATTAATCTGTCTGTGAAAAATGTCAGGAAATAACTATAGGGAATGTGTGAATATGTGTTCCTGCTTCACCAAAATATGTTATGTGTATGGGAGAGGAGCATGCAAGGTTTGTCCTCGGGGGGCTGACTGTGCTCATTACCCAGTCAGGCTAGTATCAAGCATTTGGGACTCAGGTTAAACCTCAAGAATTGCTTTCTCCCAAACAGAGAACCACTTTTTTAGGTGTAGTGTGGGACTCAACCTAGATGCAGGCACATCTGTCTCCTGCACGTGCAGATTCGATCCTAACAACTGTGAGAGACATCGAGCTAGGAAATTCAGAGACTGTACTGCACATGAGACCGTTTCAGTTCTGGCTCAGGAGCAGGGGTTTTCATGCTCTGAATCCTTCTAGGGTCATAAGAGTCACACATGGTGGGCTACATGTTCTTCAGCTCTGGAAGAGGCCAGGTTTCCTCAATAGGGCCTTGGCACAAGGGGCATGTTGCCGTTGCAAGTCTCTCACAATGAACACCTCTCTCATGGGGTGGTGTGCAGTTCTTGATGGTAGACTAGTCTGTGACTCCAAGGTGAGGATGAGGGCAGTGTTTCTAGCTCTGAAACACTTCCTCCCACAGTTCTACGATGTGTTGGCCCACACAGACAACACTACAGTAGTCTCTCACATCAATCATCAGGGTGGACTATGTTTGCGCCCCCTTTTCAGGCAGGCACAGCAGATTTTGCAAAGGGCAGAAGTTATTTTATCTAAGGGCAGTTCATCTGCCCTTCCAGGACATATTCTGGAGTTCTGGCAAGGGTTCACCAGAGTCCACGGAGTTCTGGCAGGCCCAGGATGTATTGTTTCTCCTGGATGGCATCCCCTGGATGAAGAGAAATCTTCTGAAATTGCAACTTTTTGTATCATGGTCTGAATGACATAACTTTTTGTCATTACAACACATTTTGACTGACCTGTTGGTCCAGTGCTGGAGTTCCTTCGAGAGTGTCTCTCAGCAAGGCTGAGATGATATTTTTCATCATCATTAAGAAAAATTATTGACTAATGTCGTGATTGACCAAAAGTGGTTCCCATATGAACACAGAGCGGTGTTAATATAACACAGGGAAATATACTGTGCAGACGGTTGAGGCCTATCTACTGGTTGTGAGTTCCCTCCTGTGCCCTATCATTGGTCCTAGAAGATTTAACAGAAGCCCTATGTGAGCTCTCGGTCTCAGAAAAAATCAGGACTCTCAAAGTGGCTTTATTATTAGGATTGGCTTCACACAAGGAAGTAGCCTCCTTCTGCTTAGACATTGCTCCAGCATCCTTAAGCATAAGAATCCTTACATGATATATGAGCAGTGAAAGGTTGGTTTTCTCTGCACACTTTTATCCGGTTCTACAGTTTGGACGCAAATTCAAACCCAGGGTCTCGAGTCCTCCAGGGTTGTCCCAAAGCCCAGTCTGTCCTCAACAATTGTCTGTGCTTTTACGCTGCCTTGTTGGGCAGGCTTCAGACAACGGCTCACACAGAAGCGTTCCCACAGTGTCCCATGTTTTCAGTTCCTCTCTTGGGGAACTGGGTTACATACATAAACGGATATGATTTTTCTTGTGGTTTTCTCCTACCATCAAAGACTGATGAGTCAACACCAATATAGTGAAAAATCATATTTTTATTTAAGTGAATAAATTAATAAGAACAATCTCTTACGCCATTTTTGGAGGGGCATCCATGCTGTTTCGCCGACAGGGGTTAATAATGGATGACATGGTTTCTGTGGTTAAGAAAACACAAGTGAATACATTACTTGTATGTATATTCCTGTGTATCACAAAATACAACTATTAGTTGTAGTGCAGTAAAAAGTATAATATTATGCGTTGGAATGTTGTGAAGTAAAAGTTTTTCAAAGAAGAATAGTACATATAAAGTACATATGCTTGAAAAATGTTCTTGAGTATAAAGTAAAAATACTTCACTACTGTCCGCCTTTGATTTATGTGCAGTAAAGTTTTCTTGTCGCTTCATAAAATTAAAGTTGAACCACTGGAGTCACATGGACTATTTTAACTATGTTTTACAACCTTTCTGGACCTTGAAAGTGTTAATTACATTGCTGTCTATGGAGGGGACAGAGCTCTTTTTTATTTGTGTTCCGAATATGAACGAAGGTCTTACGGGTTTGGATCGACAATGACAATTAATGGCAGAATTTTTATTTTTTGTTGAATAAACCCTTTAATGCAAATTCCCACTGTTAGCGTATGCCTCCATTTGGTCTGGGTATTTAAAGAAATGCTGCCAAAAGGCTCAGGGTGATTCTTTAAGCAGATCAGCCTGTAATCCGGAGGTCAGGTACGCATCTTTTACTTATTTCTGAGCATTTGACGTGTTGTATCAATCATATTTGAATTGATTATGTAATTGGCATGGTACGTTTACCTGACTACTTACTCTGAATTTATTAATTAAAGATTATGTTGTATCCATTGTTACCGCAAATCTGCGTTCAGGTTAGTTACAGACTGAAGTCCTGTTTTGAGTGGAGTAGGCCTGTCGCGATTGGTCGATACAATCGACTGTGTTGACGTTGTTAATTAGTCGACGTCAATATTTTTAGTCAACTGGGTAAGTTTGGTACAATATGAAATTGTATTAGTACCAGTGATGCGCGGGTTGATCCAAAATGAGCGGGTGCCCGCGGCCACCCGCGGTTACCCGCGGTTACGAGTCATCCAAAAATATTTTTAATGATATTCGGGTCACGGTCGGTCGGATCGTCAATAAATCCTTATTTACCTTTTGAATGTTGAGCGTTATTAACTTTTGAATAAATGCTGGCGCGGGACAAAATGCCCGATTTCCCAAAACGTTGAACTGAGCAATGCCATTGTACCATTTTAATAGGCTACTTTTAAACGCATTTAAAGTCAGTTTTATGTATTTTCTGAGAGGGGGCAGGATTTTTGTTGGGAAAGTCGGGGGAGAGACGCACACTTCGATTAGACTGGATAAACACATGCAGCATCTTAATTGTTAAGAAAATTAAACGAAATAAATGAATAAATCAAGCCTGTATTACATAACACTAGGCTATATCATACAGCATTCAGAAAAATAACAGTTTGCGCTCCTAAGGGCTTTCACACTTTTCCAAATATTTTCCAAATGTGGGCTGATGAATTCTTCAAGCCGGGTCGAAACATAAACATGGCGTTCATCAATAATATGCATCTGGAGCTGAAATGGAAAATGATGGGCCGCCTCAAGAACTGCCTGCTCTCGCCGCTGCACCTCTGAGCACCACGCCAGGGCCTGAAACATTTTCTCAATGGCTCAATGAGCTATGATGAGCATTTACTACTTTTAAAAAATGCGGGTCAGGAAGCGGGTCGGGTACAATATTTTCTTCTTTTTTTTTGCGGTCCGAGTTGCGGGCGGGTTAGTTGAAAACGTCGGTCAGGTGCGGGTTGTTTATACATTGACCCGCGCATCACTGATTAGTACCGGTACTTTAAAAATGACAGCACTCTAATAAGAGCAGTATTTCTTAATCTGCGTCGATGTGTGACAGCAGGAGTGAGTGAGGACGTGTGTGAGCTCTGCTTCCACCGTTCACTAAACAATGGAAGCAGAACAGTCAAATATATACGCGCAGCTCAGGAAAAATAACGCAACAGAGAAGGCCGGACTCTGACCTGAAGCGCGCGCAGCCGCACACACGCATTTCACTCAGACAGATTGCGACGCCAGTTTCGCGGATCATTAGGTTTGAATGGTACAAAATATGTAAAAATGCACGTCCTGGCGAGAATTTGGGTAAACACAGTCAGATATGTCTTTAGTGAACGTATACAGAGTTGAATGGGAAATCGGGTGTTACAATGAATTTGGTCCGTGCAGCTCTTAAAGGGCCGGACCTGATATTCTGTGTGAAGCAGGGCAGGGCAGGAACATGCCGGACAAGTGAGTTCTTAGGGTTTTTTAACCCTAAAACAATGATAAAACAATGAATAGTAAGTTCTGTCATATTATTCAATTACTTTTATAGTTTTTTGCCATGGTATTGATTCAGTATATCAGATCGGTATTGAGGTAGCCTGACGCCGTCATACTCAATTCTAGTCAGAATATGAGTCTGATTCTGCTCCGTTGGGCTGTGATTATGGGGCGTGTTTCAACCGAACCAGGAAAGACCTCAATTGGATAGACCTACAACCAATCAGAGCAACGGAGCGACGCATAACATTAGTTGTCAAATGTCAACAGAACTCAACTGCACTGTGTTTCCATGTCCGCGGGTTTTTCCATGTCCGTGGGTTGAAGCGACCCCAATTGTGTGATACACAGACCCAGGAATGCGAATTTTAGCAGGCAGCCCTGCCAAAATAACACATCTTTTATATCGTATCGTATCGAAGTCATAATTTTGGTATCGTGACAACACTATATAAATAGTATTTGCTGATATTCTCTTTTTTTGTTATGTTGGTTTACAAATGTGTACCTTTTTACTCTTTTAGTTTTACATTTTGTCAAGGGCTTGTTTACATTTATACTTTTTTATAGTACACAACTGAAGGCCAACGTTGCAAGTTAAATTAAATGTTTTTAAGTAAAATTCTTGAAAATTATTGTGACAAATTAGTTGATAGATTAATCGATAAATTAGTCGATATAAAAATAGTCGTTAGTGGCAGCCCTAGAGTGGTGCATAGAGTGGTACATCATTTTAGGATAATACTATACTCTCGGAATACTATGAGGAAAACATGTTTAACATTACACGATTATATAAAGAATAAAGGCAGAGAACTGAAACAATCATCTATAGAATCATGGGTATGATCATTCTGAGGTCTTCATTATAGGGTTGTCTTTCATTCAAAATATGCTCTTTTATTACTGTAATAAGAATAGATTGAAGGTTAAGGTTGACAGGTCACTTCACAGGTAGGAAGTGATAGAGTGGCCCTTTTTTTACATTGTATGAAATCTAAAAGATCCTTTTTTATTGTTTTAAACATCAATAGCACATTAGGCCAATGAAAAGCAGTACATTTCGAGTGGTTAAAGGTCCAGAAAAAGGTCCCTTTCTCTCTGAAATGTTGGCCACACCCCTTGTCTGCGTGTCACTTCTTACACTCGCAACTCCACTTACAACTTATTGCAGACTGTACATTATAGTGCACACACACACATTATCACCATTAACACTACCAACCGTGCAGTCCTGAGCGAAGCTCTTGTGTGTTTTGCGTTGTGAAAGTGGAGAAGCTCGATCTCCACGGGAACAGCTCGAAGCAGAGAAACTCTGTGCTTTACAGTGACATGATAAAAGACTTAACAACATTTAACATGTGGGAACAATCTATCCAGTTTAGTTTTAAACCATTTACTTAGCACAAATAATAGATAAACAAGCCGTATATCGTTTAAAGTGAGCCAAAATGACGTTATAAAAACAGCAGCACATTTTCAGTGCTCCTCCATTACTTCTCTTCCTCCTCCTTTCTCTCTCTCTCTATGTCCCGCCCCAAAACAGGCTGAACGGGTAAACCTGTCCAATAACAGAGCAGAATAAAATCAACGATTGCAGAGTGTATGTATAAAAATGTACTTTATCAAATGTCTGCAAATACAGAGAAACAAAACAAAGAGGAGGATAATAAATAATAGATAATGTCATAAACAGCTGAAGCTCCTTAGATTATAATTTAAAACCTTTGGATATAATGAAGCTCCTTACCATAGAGTTAAGAGGAGAAACACACACTAGATTGTGTAGTCTCTTTTCTGTCATTCAGAAGATTTTAACCAACACTGGCTGAAATGCAGCTTTCTAGGCTGATGTTGGATAAGGAAAATATTTAAAGTTATTGCAATAATAATTAAATGCATGCAGAGTCTAACCAGACTGAAGATCAACATGCACGTCTCAACATGTTTTTTGGACATGGATGGTGTACATGCGCAAACCCCTAAGTTGAAGTAGAGAAACATGAATAACATATTACTCTAGCTTCTAATGCGGCATATAGATAGACCTAAAATAGTTTAGAGCTCAGTCTGACATTGTTATGAGTTATTAGAAGCACACTTTCTCATTCTACATGTTGTCTCTCCCTCATTGCCGACTCCGTTTGAACATAAAAGGCTGAACAGTTTCAATGCCTGGTAATCAGAGCTGTTTACTGGAGTTATTGAAGCTCCGCCCCATGAGCCGCAGCTCATTTGCATTTAAAGGGACACAAAATGGCACGTTTTTGCACATTATCAAAAAGTGACAATTTTAAAGCTACACTGTGTAACTTTTTTAGTTTATTCTTAGCTAAAAACACTTAGTTCTTTCAAAAATATAAGTGCTCATTAATGTATATTTACTTCTTTCAAGTAATAAAGTATTCTCATAAGTTTATAATATGCCATTGAAAATACATAAGGTAATGGGATCTAACGGTGGTCGCCATGTTGCCCCTCCATCTTGAAAGTACATTAGCCAAAGAGGGACATACCCGTAAATTCAAGCTTCACCTTTCTCGTTTTAACCGGTTTTAACACTGTGCGCGTCAACTTGTTCAGACTTGTCTGGTGCATGCGCAGAGAGTTTTCATCTCAGCAGCTCCAGTAACAGAGTTATACGGAGTTTTCCTGGCTTGTTTATTCCTCAAAAGTCTGTTTTTCCTTGTGTGGTATTTCTGTGCGTTAATAACTCCGTAATTAATAATAGTTATTGTCATTGTAGATGTGTTTCAGAGTGTGTCATCGCGTAATTCAGTTGATGTCATCTCAGAAGTATTTTTGTGTCAACATAATGCTCACCTATTTGAATAATCATTCAGTTATTTTGTTATCAACAATGTTTATTCGTTTATAGAAAATATTTGCTTGTAATGTATGTTGATGGAAATATGTATCAGGTCTGATCGGCATATTAACACTTGTTATACAGAGCGCACTGCAGTGCTAAAGCTGCGCACACACTTTTGTAACCGGACACCGCTTGTTAGCAGCGGCAGCTCCGCTCCTTCTAATGCAGCTGCATTTAGCGCCTATGGTACAATAAGCTCTGGTTTACGGTTACATTATACAAATCTAACTTATAAGTATAGTTATACAGTTCTTAACTGTGTATCTTCTGTCATGTCATTATCATGTATATTTACCATCCTTATTTGTTCTCTCACAGAAACCACATTTATGTACATATCCATGCAAACCTGTTTTACCTTGCAATTGGATGACTGAATAAACATTACTATCATCAAAGTTCACTCTGGATTAGCTGCAGTTCTTTCTAGCAGAATAATTAGGCCAGTTGAGTTCCAACCATCCCACTGCGCACAGAATATCCCACAGGCACCGTGTCGAATGTGGACGAGGTCGAACTGGAAGCCATGTTAATCTTGGACTAAATCGGCCACCGTAGGAGTTAAAACAAAATCGGAATTGAACAGAACAGAAACTAAAATTTACTAGATGTCATATACCTTTTCACCACTAGATGGGGGAATATAGCACACAGTGTAGCTTTAACATGCTATAAAACATTGTCTGTGGGGTATTTTGAAAAATATTACAAAAATTGAAAATTCACATACACACTCTGGGGACATCGGAGACTTATTTTACATCTTGTAAAAATGGGCAATTGTTGCACACAAAGAAGAGGCAGGGTTTTCTGGTGGCACATATAGTTTTTTATTTCTGTCACACGGTATCTGCAGAATCAACAAAAACAACAGTTCAGGTTGACAGTATGTTGATATGGCTGGCAGTGTGACTTATTCTTTAGCAAAAGTGAAACTCCCTGCGGCTCACCACTGCCCCCTAACGTCACCCGCCAGTATAGGCAGATATAAGTGATGTTGAACAAAAAGACATCAGTATACTAAATAAATGATAACTAATAATGACAATACATAAAACTATTTGAATTTATATAACAATATAAATATATATGACTTTATATAACCATTTTAATCTATATGACTACACCATCAACCACCCCTTTAAACAAAAGTCTTCAATATTTTAGAGCAGGGGTCCCCAAACTACGGCCCGCGGGCCGAATACGGCCCTCCCCCACATTTGGACCGGCCCTCTGAACCAAAGTCCTGCACGGGCGGGTACCCGACGGGTGATCCGCGAATATTGCTGAAACGGGTGAAAAAAACATCCTAACTGTGTCGGATACGGGTGCGGGTCGGACACAGGACAAACACGGGTCTAAACACGGGTTTTAAACATCACGTGCAAACGAATATATATATAAAAATATATGCATGTATATTGTAGATGTGTTCCTAAAAAAAGTATGCATATTTTTAGCAACACATCTACAAAAATATGCCTTGCCTGTATTTCAAGTTGATAAAATAATTTCAAATCCATTTTAGTTTATTTGTGGCCATGTGGCGCGCGCGCGTGCCCTCCTAGGAGATTCACAACCGCGCGCGATCTGCCTGCACTGCAGTCGGCGAGATGATCCTGAGGAGCTGAAGAAAAGAGAGCCGCAAATGTGGAACTTCATCGCTGAGGAAGCACGCAGATAACCGTGGTAACAAACCAAGCACACGCAGTTCTAGCCAACAGTATTTTTCAAAAGGGGACAGAACTGAAGGTGCCTCGTAGAGATGATAAGGACACATAACCATGTTTGACACCTCTGAAGTTGTCCTTGTGTTAATGGTCGTGTAATAACTTCTGTATGCTGGCAATAAACATTTTTGAAAGTGTGTCTATAATGTTATGCTAAACAGTAGATTTTTAGTTTGATGAATAGATTTAAAATCATAATAAAATCTCCACAATAATACTGGTAGTCACTCCGGCCCATGTAATTTGACCGACCCGGCCCCCCATTAAAGAAAGGAAAAATGATGTGGCCCTTACAGAAAAAAGTTTGGGGACCCCTGTTTTAGAGAAAAGGAGTTTTGCCAATGCGTCTACTGATGCAATACAAGTGAACCGTTTTTTTAACAGGAGCAACACCATCAAAGTATTTACAAACTAGTTTTTCATGACATCTGAATATCGATATAGAATTTATGTGCTAAAGTTAAACAGAAAAAGATTTGCAAAAAAAATTGATAATTGACATTTCCCTCATCTATAGGTTATCGGCAAACATTTTGATCCCCTAAACCTTTTTTTGCAAGAAAATCCTTGGATGGAAACTTGGCTACTGTTACGGTTGTGTTTGCTTGGATTTACCTGTGGATGAAGACTGTAGGATCTTTATCTTCATCAAGTGTGTGAGAGTGTGTGTGTGTGTGTGTGTGTGTTACTACAGCCTTACACTTACAATATATACATTACAATAAATACTAGTACATTAAATATTTTCATTCTCTCTCCATTCCCTTAATCCTCCTTCCCCCATACTTTATACCTTAAAATAATAAAATATTGTTATTATTAAGTTATTGTAAAAAAAAAATATTTAAAATTATTGGAATAAAATTTATATATATATATATTAAAGGTTAAGTTAAAAAAGATTTATTTAAGAAGTTATCTTTAAATGTTTATTAAAACGCACTTCTGTGTCATTTGGTAGAGTTCGATTACTAGCAACTGTAGAGTCTGTTTAAAAAAAACCCAACAAGAAATAAACATTTGTCCCAACTAAATAATAAATGCAAAGAAATTATTTTCCTATTGCCTTTTCCCCCTTGGTGTGGACATTAAAGGGTTAAAGACAATTACTTTATTGACTTTGTATTCAAATACATTTTTTTCTGTACATTTTTTGCATGTTTTGTTATGAAAGTGATAAATATAAACACATAATTTACATAAAATAACATCTCCTAATTTGAATCATAAATGTAGAGCAAAAACAGGGTAGTCTTACTATTGGATTTCTGCATTTAACAAAGTATCATTTTCCTGTTTCAAAAAATGTCTTCCAATGATATCCTATATATTGCTATCGTGTGACAATGTTAATATTAATCATTGTAGATGAAAATGAAATGTTGAAATTATTTAATAATATTTCATATAATATTGGTCACTGGTTGTGCTGTTCTCCGTCAGGTGGATCCTTATGTCAGCAGTTCATACTTTTGAATTTTGTCAGTTTTAACTGATAATAGTTGATACTTTCCCTGTTGTTTGGTTGAATTCTTTCACTGCATTTTTCAACTGGCAAATTCCTTTCTGTGTGTCATTAATGAATTTCTGTGTTTGCTTCTTAAACTCCATGTTAATTATTTGTTCATGTGTGGGTTTTGCAGGTTTGTCCTTTTTCCTCTTGTTGTCTTCGAGGATCTCTTTGAGGATATCAGGCACAGAACTAGCCTTGGCGATCATTTCTGAAATGTTTCCAGACAAATGTGCAATTTTAGATTTTATCTGGTCACCCTCTTTACTACTGTCATGTTCCTGAAAGAGCTGCCTTTTTTCAAAGCAGAAGTCAAAATGTTCACTTAAAGCCTGGGTTGTGTGGTCTGATAGCCAAGGGTCTCTCAGGATTTTCTCAGTACGTTGACAAATGTTCTCCAGCATGTCGATAATAAGGCAAATTTTATCCTGAAATCCTTTAACTTCCTCTTCAATTGTTTTTAAGGTTTTCGCTTTCTGTGTTTCCTTGTATAGCCCAAAACCAGCACATAATGCAGCAACTACAGCCACAGCTGCTCCTGCTGTAGAAACAATGACTGAAACATCGTCATCATTTATAACAAATGATAATGCCGACAACACCACCGCAATTCCTCCAGATATTATTGCCCCTCTAAGGACAAAAATAGCTGTAAAAAAAAGTCTGTAACCATTTCTAAACTGATCGAGGAGATCAGTAATCTTCTTTGAATGCTTGTTGAATTCTGGGTAAATGTCCTCATTGAGTCTATTCAATTCCTCTTTAAGATGAATGACATCAGATCTAAAAGAAAAATAGAGCAGAAACATCAGGGATTTTGATATAATATATTCTGTATGTCTCATAATACAAATTTCTTTATGCTACACATACAGTATAACTATACAGGCTTTTAATATGATTTTTTTAAACATTGCCCCATTAACGAAATTATGTTAAACACGAATTATTCTGGTCCGTGTATCAAGTGAAAACCCATAAAAATCATAAACCTAACAGCGTATTAAAACAATAACAGCATCTCTCACAGCATGTTAGGGGGTTGCTCAATGCTGTCGCGCCGACGGCGGCGTCTGGGTGGAGCCATTGTTGCTGTGATTAAATAAAAAACACAAGAGTTATGTATCATGTCAGGACCAGCTAGGAACACAATGCAAACTTATGAGACTAGCAAGATCATCATGCAAACAGTCAAGGCAGACGTCTATTGTGGGATGCTGCTATATTGCTGGTTAAAGATTTTAAAAAGTTTTCATTGACAAATTCCCTCCCACGTGAATGCATGACACGTGTTTACGAGAGCCACAATAGTCTTAAAGCTAACGTACAGTGCATCCGGAAAGTATTCACAGCGCTTCACTTTTTCCACATTTTGTTTTGTTACAGCCTTATTCCAAAATGGATTAAATTCATTATTTTCCTCAAAATTCCCATAATGACGTGAAAGAGGTTTGTTGAAGCCTGTATTGTATAGTGGCCAGACGGCACATGACAGCCCGTCTGGAGTTTGACAAAAGGCACCTGAAGGACTCTCAGACTAAATTCTCTGGTCTGAGGAAAGAGATTTTGACAAGAACTCTTTGGCCTGAATAGCAAGCGTCATGTCTGGAGGAATCCAGGCACCGCTCATCTCCTGGCCAACCCCATCCCTACAGTGAAGCAGAGCTTCCAACAACCCTAAGTTAACAAAGGAGTGGCTATGGGACAACTCTGTAAATGTCCTTGAGTGGCCCAGTCAGAGCCCCAATTCTCTGGAGAGATCGGAAAATGGCTGTGCACCGACACTCCCCCTTCAACCTGATGGAGTTTGAGAGTTCCTGCAAATCCCATCTCTACAGTGAAGCGGTGGTGGCAGCATCATGCTGTGGGGGTGTTCTTCAGCGGCAGGAACTGTGAGACTAGTCAGGATCGAGGGAAGGATGAATCCTTGATGAAAACCTGCTCTAGTGCGCTCTGGACCTCAGACTGGGGCGAAGGTTCATCTTCCAACGGGGCAACGGCCCTAAGCACAGCCAAGATAACAAAGGAGTGGCTACCGGACAACTCTGTGAATGTCCTTGAGAGCCCAGACTTGAACCCGATTGAACATCTCTGGAGAGACCTGAGAATGGCTGTTCGCTCCCCATCCAACCTGATGGAGCTTGAGAAGAATGGGAGAAACTGCCCAAAAATAGGTGTGCCAAGCTTGTAGCATCAAACTAAAAAAGACTAGCCATGGGGATTTTAATAATTTTCGACCTATCTCCTTACTTTCTTTTATTAGCAAAGCATTGGAGAAAACTGTTCTCATTCAACTTCAGTCTTTCCTTAGCTCAAATCAAATTTTGGGTTTTAAGCCTCTGCACAGCACTGAGTCGGCTTCATTACGGCTTTCTAATGATACACTGTTAGCGACTGACTCTGGTGACTCTGTGATCCTAATACTGTTAGACCTAACCTCGGCTTTTGATACAGTTGACCATAAAACTCTCCTGTCCCGACTAGAATGTTCTGTGGGCATTCAGGGAACTGTCCTTGGTTGGTTTAAATCATATTTAACGAATAGGAGTTTCTCTGTTAGATTGGGTAATGGGTGTTCCTCGCCAGCTCAACTCTCCTGTGGAGTGCCGCAGGGTTCAGTTCTTTTTTCTCTTCATTTACTTCCTCTAGGCTTCATCTTCAGAAAACATGGTGTATCATTTCACTGCTATGCAGATGATACCCAAATTCATTTACCTCTGAAACGAAACAAACATGATGCTCTGAAATCTCTTTTTGCATGCCTAGATAAAGTGAAACTGTGTTTTTCTAAAAATGTCTTATTTCTGAATGAATCTAAAACCGAGGTTATAGTCTTTGGCCCTCGTGGAAAATCTGGGAGCAGAAGCATTGACCTGGACTACCTTGCTCCATTTTCTGGGATCAGAACCTCAAATTTGAAAAAAATAAAATAAATTAAGTGATCAGCTCTTGTTTTTTCCAGCTATGTCTCCTCTCTAAGATTAGATCTTCTCTTTCTGATAAAACCTTAAGAGATTGCTATCCATGCGCTTATTACATTTCGTTTGGATTATTGCAAATCTCTTCACTATGGCATGTCCAAAGACTATTGCTCAACTTCAATTAGTTCAAAATGCAGCTGCAAAGTTCCTCAAAAGAACCTAAATTTTATCACGTTTCTCCAATTCTGAAATCGCTGCATTGGCTACCTGTGCATTTCAGAAATTAATTTAAAATTATAGGGAATTTTACAGACATTCATTCAGGGACTGAATTTTATTTCTGACAATGGGGAAATCCCCCCTTAGGTGACTCTTGTCATATAAATGTATATAATTATCTCACCTAAATATTTGATCATGCAGTGCATTTTTGTTTTTAAAGACAAATTGTCAGGTAGGTCTAACATCAGTATTGAGGTAAGAAATACTAAATACATTTAATAAGGAATCAAATGTAAATTAATATTGGTCTTCCCTGAATAAATTCAATTAGATGAATCCTTACGCTTAAGGTTGCAAAAGTCATTCAAGAGCAGTGAGTGTCATAAAGGTTCATCAAACAACACAAGACAAAGAGAAACGTCTCGGTTACGTAAGGTAACCCTTCAGGGAACGGAGACGTACGTCGGAAGTACCGACGAATTGGGATCACTTCTGGGAGCCCCTATCAGCTTTGAGCTATATAGAACCGGCCAATGAACAATTGGCGTGCGAGATTTGCATCTCGCGCTCCGCCCCGCACCGCGGGTATAAACAGGAAGCGAGAGCGAATGCACGCTGTTTTCCACTGAGGAGCCAAACTTAGTGGCTCAACCTGCAGTGATGGTACAGCAACTGTGGCGACGGGACGTACGTCTCCATTCCCTCCTTCAGGGAACGAGGGTTACCATACGTAACCAAGACGTTCCCATTCAGTCTGTCACGTTCGACGTACGTGGGATGTACCGACGAATTGGGATCCCTTTGGAAAACACCATAGTTACTACCACTTCCAGCGCCCAGCGATGAGCCCCTCAGACCCCGATCTGATGCGGGCGAGGAAATTCACGCAGGGAGAGTCAAAGCTGCTGTTCCGCAAGACCCACTCAGCTGACTGTATTGGATAACGATGGGAAGCGTGCCTGTGAAGGCCGCTGCGGAAGCCACATCATGCCCAGAGGGAGTTACCATGTGGAGAATACACGTATGGGCTGGCCGTGGGCAGCACAACATACGGAAGTCTCAGGGGTGGCCCCGGCCAATTAGAGGAGGGGGACAACACCTTCCTGAGACGGCAGAGGAGACTCTGCCGAGGGAAAGACACGGGCTCGCCGTAGGGAGCCATACCGTGGAAGAATACACATATGGGAACGCCGTGGGGGTCACTACATATGGAACCCAGCCTAACACAAGTTCCACCAGTGCATTCGAGTGTTAGACCTGGCGTCGAACGCTCCGCCATGTCCGACTGCCACGGGTTTCGGAGGACTCAACAGGGTTCGCCGTTCCGGGGAACTCGACTGGAGCAAAATAAGCACACGCATCCGTCTACCATAGGGGAGGGAATGGCGCAGCAAGCCGACACTAGAACAGGCACTTCGGTGTTACTGACTATGGGAAGTGAGCACACAGGAAGATACCGGCCCTACACGGAGGCTATAGAATCTAGCGAACGTGTTAGGTGTCGCCCAGCCCGCAGCTCTACAAATATCTGTCAGCGAGGCGCCACGAGCCAGCGCCCAGGAAGAGGCAACACCCCTAGTGGAGTGGGCTCTTAACCTGAGCGGGCAGGGCACGTCTTGGGACTCATAAGCCAAGACGATGGCATCCACTATCCAGTGGGCCATCCTCTGCTTGGAGACAGCCTTTCCCTTCTGCTGTCCTCCGTAACAGACGAAGAGTTGCTCTGAGGTCCTGAAGCTTTGCATTCTATCCACGTAAGTCCGGAGAGCACGGACGGGACAGAGAAAAGCTAGGGCTGGGTCTGCCTCCTCCGAAAGCAGCACTTGCAGGCTCACCACCTGATCCCTGAAAGGAGTGGTGGGAAACTTGGGCACGTATCCAGGCCCCTCATGTTCACATGAGAGTTACCAGGCCAGAATTCCAGGCACGATTCGTCGACCGAAAATGCCTGCAGGTCCCCTACCCTCTTGGTGGAGGCCAACGCAGTCAGGAGTATTGTCTTTAACGTACGTCGAACGTGACCGACTGAAAGGGAACTCAGAGTCAGCAGCAGTTTATTCGACTGCTGTCACTTTAAGAGCGAACACGGATACAGTTACATGCAGCTGCACAAATGTTAATGTTTACGTGCATACTCGTCAAGACGGTAATTTAGTACATACATTTGTGTGTATTTGACCATTTCAAGCTTTTTGTGAGATGGCCTGGCTCACGGCCTCTTGGAGAGCGTGCGAGTGTTGAGCGGTTTGAACATTGGCAAGACTTAAAAAAAAATGCAAATGATAAACTTTAGTGACGATGCGACACTGCCTCGATTGTGCAAGTGGAAAATCCTGTGTCAACTGTACAGCTCGATTTTAGTGCAGATGCGATGCGCTGATGTGAAGCCATTTGAGCATTATGAAAGGGAGAGAGAGCGCATGCACGCGGTGATTCACTTGCGCTGTTTGTGAACTTACGTCTCACAGAACGTTTTCAAATGACTTCCTAAGTTATTTAATGCAGAAATATGAATTGTACCTCACAGCATTATAATTATTTTACCCGTGCCGGAAAGAGAATGAGATGGTGTCGCTGCATATCATGCCCTAGCTCTCACGGCAGGCGCAGGTTTTATGTGTCTTCAACATGAGATCAGTTCATGAGATTGGCCTTTTTAGAGACCGGTTGCCGATCAATCGGAGCACCCCTACCTTTAAGTAATCGACCCAGCGCTGATTGCCTGGTTGAAAGTCTCTTTATAATAAGTCATATTACTTGTTTTAATAATGTTAAGAACTATGACCTTACCCGGATAGTGTGTAGAAGTTGACCTGAACTCATCAGTGGAGTGTCAGTGTGGCTCAGATTAGACATCCGTCTTCTTTTAGCTTCTTATAACCTGTTAAAACAATTCAGAACCGAAATGTGATATCACACGGACATAAATATGCCTATACCATCAGAGAGTCAACACTGAACAGAAATCCTACATATCTAATATCTGAATAATCAAATGGACCTTTTAAAGGGTCTATCTATTTTATTGTGAAGCTAGCATTCAACTCTTGGATCAAAATTCCTGAGAGGATCCTTGATTGTTTTGCACACATACAGTATAACGGTGTCCTGCCACGGTAAGATTTTATCCCAGCACGGAAACTGCCAGCTGACGGTTATCATCTTCCTCTGGCCTGTAATGACGAGTTCAGACTGCACGATTTTCAAACTGGTTGGATCACTGCTCTTTTCACACTTTCGGTACAGGGCTTTCGGTTCGGTGCACGTGTGGTACCTGCCGGTTTCCGAGTGCAATCTTTTACAGTCGGCTTGTTTTAAGTGTGGAACACACTTCAGTACGAGTTCCCACATCGAACATACTAAGTATTCAGTCCATTTTATCACAAAATTAAAAAAATCTGTGAACGCGATCAATTTTCTCTTCCTAAAGAATAAACATGAATGAACATCTGAAAGTGTGTTGAGGATACATTACAGCTTACTGTCACGTATAATATGTGGTGTAAGACCTCATTATAACTGCTGTAAACTAAACAATGTCACATCACATTTACCTCAGGCAGTCATTCAGTGTCCACAGACTTAAATTCACTTGAGAAATCAACTCTTTCACTAAATATATGCACTATATTAGCCGTTATATTCATTATATTCTACTTAACCTGTTAGTGATGTCTTGATTATTTCATGTATGTTTAAAAAAACCTGTCATGAAAATGACAGACAAAATGATTATATTTCAACAACGAATTGGAGAAAAAACTATTTTATAATTAGATTTAGAAGTTATTGCAAAAACAGCCTTATGTGAAGTTTATATGTTTGTGTACGGTGTTATTTGAGTGTTGATTATTATATCTAAAAATAAATAGCAACTGAATTTAGGCTAATAGTGTGGGCTCTGTTGTTAACCTTTAATATTAATGTGCAATCTTCAATAAACTTTTGGTTATAATTTAATTCATTTAAGGACATACACTTTTTTTCCAGTAAACCACTGTTTAATAAAAATAAATAAAAAGCAATTTTGTAAAACTGCTGTACAGAACCGTCAGTTAAGTGTATCGTTACACCCCTGCATGACTGTACAAGAGGAAGAATTCTGTCCCGTCCGCAAACTACGTTTCACAACAAAGCACATGCGAGAAGTGAGAAGGAAACAATGCGAGATCACACGAGCGTCAGACTGGAGTTCTCGCGTGAGACTGGAATTGTTATTAAAAATATAGACTATCCAAATTGTCTGTGCACTGATTTGCAGCAAAAAGGAGAAAAATAAATAAGATTATGGCGGAGGAAATGGTTGGGGAGACACAGGGAGCAAGGATTGTGTTCTGCAAAGAGAGTTAAATAAATAGTTTGGCAATGTGCTGCTGTTGCGGCAAACGTTTGTGCTTTGTTTCTGTTTGATATAATTGTAAATATATCTGTTAAAATACTGATATTCTGGTCTATAACTCCTCCCCGAACCTCCCGCTGCCCTGTATCTCGCTCTCTCATTGGCTGTCGGTCATCACTGATGTATTTTCAGTCAGAACTCATTTCACACAGCAGGAGTTTGAATCGCCGACAGGTCCAGATGTTTAGCATGCCAAATATCTCACGGGTCTCGAATCGTCTGTGATTCTCTCTGATCGCGTCTTTGATCATTCACACTGCGTGATTGTCACTCACGTGCAAGAGCACCGATTTGCCTATGATTTCAGGCATTTGTCAGCGATTTTGCAAAACCTGTTAGCGAGTCAAAAATCGGCCTAAAGCCGGGCAGTGTGAACTCGGCATAAGAGTGAGCATCAGTGGCGAATAGCCTTGAGTCGCATTGGAGTGACATCAACTCCCTTTGATTGATTTGATTGGCTAGAGGAGCAGCTGTCAATCTAGAACTAGTGGACCAATGGGGACGCTTAAACCCGCCCTTATTTACATGAAACTCAAACTGCAACATTTGGAAAAACAAACGAAAGAGGGGAAAAACAGGAAAAAAGCAGGAGAAAAGGAGAAATAAAGTGAAAAAATATATATATGAGCAGAGAATAGAGCAGAGAGTAAAAAAACTATGGAAAACTTTTTAAGAACACAAACATAAGATTTGTGCAATATAATGTTTACTGTGTTTTTATAGTTTTGATTTATGCTTGTTATTTTTTAAATGCGCTTTTAATGTTTTGATTTTGTTTATATTTTGATCTGTGACTACATTGTTTGCTATTCTGATCATTTTGCCATATTTTATTATTTTTTTCAGTTTGCAGTTTGTAGTATATTTTTACATTTTTGATTCACACTTATTATTTTTCGATCCGTTACCGCATGACTTTAGGACTTTAGATTGATCCCATACCATAATGTGTGCATTAGTGGGAGGAAACAAAAGCACAGTATACTCCACTGCTGCAAACTGTACATTACAGAGCACACACACACACACACACACACACACAGACACTCACCTTTAACACCAGATCAACCGGCAGTCCTGATCTTGTGTTGTGTCCCTAATAACCATGTGTGTATATGAACGAGCAACAGGAATAACTCAGGCCAGATTTTATTCTGCATGAATAAAACGAAGGATTAAAACTAGCTCTGATCTGTGGCCTTCTGTCAGTGAAAGGCATTATTTAAGCCAACAGATCTTACACACTCATGTTTAATGAATGCTCTCTGAAGCTTCACATCATTCACACGAACTTCATGCATGTTTGAATGAGATTAAAGTGCATTTAAGAACAAAAATACATGATTTATTACAATAAACTAAACTCATAAAACTTCTCAGTCGGAGCTTGAGCACAACTCACCTTCAGTCGCGTTTACCGGGAACCGGAACAGAAGTCTTAAAGGAGCCACGCACCATTTCCAACAATACTGAAAAATGAACATAACTATAGAAACATATCCCGCATACAATGAATCAATATTAAAAGGGTAAATTCAATGAATGATTAAAATGATAATGTCTAGACTACAAGTATAAAATAACTGATAATAACAAAGGGAGAGATTTAACACCTTAAACTGGGGAAAAGGCAGAAACAGAGGATCAGGCTTAACAGCGAGACTATAAAACTAAATTACACTTAACATGCGGAACCTAAGCAATTTAGTTTTAAGACATTTACGTAAACAAAAGATAAACAAGGTGTGAATAAAGGTATTTATTATGATCAAAAAGTGTTTGTCAAATGCATGACTGTTATAAACAGCTTCTGAATGACAGAAAACTCAACTCTACAGTATATTAGTATGAATATGTTTCTGTAAGCTGTTTTGTAAAGGGATATTTATTCACAGTTTTCAACACTGTGTACATTGAGGCCGTCTAGGGTTGAAATTACTGAAGCACATGCTTAATAATGATCTGCCTTTTAAAGTCTTATTTAAAATCTTATTTACTTTGTTAGGCCACATTACAGGTCTTAGGGTAAACAACAAACCCTGCCCTCTGTTCAATATTCCCTTTCACTTGGAAATATGTCACAGCACTGAAATAAAATCAGTTGCAGCTTTCGGTTCACTGGAACTTTAATATCACTGATGTCAACAACATTATATATAAATATAACTAAATGATCTTCAGTTGCTGCCATTTTGTTTCCATAGTCTTAAGTTACTCAACCACGTAAAACAGTTTTAAAAAGTTCAGTTCTGTGCTCTTTCACTTTATGATGGATGGAGGGGCGATTCTAGGATTTTTTCACATGGGGGCACAAGAGGGGCCACAATGAATACAGACGGGGCCAATCTTATGTTGTGTGTTTTATATGTAGAACTGTAGATATCTAAATCATTTAAGGTTCAGCAAGCCTAAAAATCGGTGATAAACATTAA
The DNA here is from genome assembly GCA_033150135.1 of Gobio occitaniae. Taxonomy (NCBI): domain Eukaryota; kingdom Metazoa; phylum Chordata; class Actinopteri; order Cypriniformes; family Gobionidae; genus Gobio; species Gobio occitaniae. The sequence continues at coordinate 263,076 of JARQWZ010000961.1, forward strand.
TACCTTATTACCTTTTATTGGCATTCAGTATTTCCCATAGGATTTAGTGAAACTGTGGGTGAACCTCTGTCCCTCTAGGGGGGTTGGGGGGGCATGCTCCCCCGGAGAAAAAGTGCATTTTCATTAATCTGGTGCACTTTGAGAGTTCAAAATTAAGATCTCCAACCCATATTCAGTGTGCAAATTGATCAAAGAGTGTTTGTCAAATGCATGACTGTTATAAACAGCTTCTGGATGACAGAAAACTCAACTCTACAGTATATTAGTATGAATATGTTTCTGTGAGTTGAGCTGTTACTCTGTAAAGGGATATTTATTCAACACTGTACATTGAGGCCATCTAGTGTTGACACTGATGAATAACATTGAGAACAACTGAAACACGTGATGGATAATGACATCACTGCTGATGATGTCAACAACATTAAACATAAATATAACTAAATGATCTTCAGCTGCTTCTGCCATATTGTCTGTAAATGTTTTCAAACATTTAAGTAATACATTCACTCTTGTGTTTATCAAATGTTTCCCTATAGTCTTAAGTTACTCAACCACATAAAACAGTTGTAAAAAGTTCAGTTCTGCTCTTTCACTTTACACTCTAAAAAAAAGGTTCTATATTGCACCAAAAATGGTTCTTGGCTCGTAATCATAGGGGAAACTTTTTTAGTGCTATATAGCACCAATTTTGGTGCTTAAGTGGTTCTTCAGCGGTTCTTCAGAGGTGCTATATAGCACCTTAGTCAAAGAACCGGTGAAGAACCTCTGAAGAACCATTATGGAGAACAATGTTCCATTTGGTTGGGCTCTTTTGGAATATAATCAATATTTATGACAATATCTTGACAATGCTTGTGTCTCACACACACACACACACTTCAACATTCAGCAAAACACAACAACGGTAACAACAATGGTAGCTATAAGTTAAGATCCAGCCATCATCTTCCACTTATCCGGGGCCGGGTCGCGGGGGCAACAGTCTAAGCAGAGACGCCCAGACTTCCCTCTCTCTAGCCACTTCCTCCAGCTCTTCCGGGGGAACCCCGAGTTAAGAGTAAATCTAATTTATCTTTTTAACTAATCTTTCACTTTACTTGTTTTTTTTTAAGGCAATCAGTTTCCATGTTTTTTTTAAGCAAGTCTAACTAATTATATTGTAAAATGTAGGGCAGAAGAGAAGAGAGATGGGAGAAGGAAAGACACTGAACGGTTTCCTTTTATATCTTCATTATGGGCTAACTTTAAATGATTTAGTTCTTGTTTATTTTTATTTGTTACGCAACTGTTTGAATCTAAATCAGACAGATTGTTTCAGTGTATTTATTTTTTTTTGGCCACAAAACACACTCAAGAGCTTCAACAGGACCGACAGCATCAAGATTTGGCCACAAAACACACTCAAGAGATTCAACACGACTGACAGCATCAAGATTTGGCCACAAAACACACACAAGAGCTTCATCAGGACCGACAGCATCAAGGTTTGGCCAAAAAACACACTCAAGAGATTCAACAGGACCGACAGCATCAAGATTTGGCCACAAAACACACTCAAGAGCTTAATCAGGACCGACAGCATCAAGGTTTTGTCACAAAACACACTCAAGAGCTACACCAGGACCGACAGCATCAAGGTTTTGTCACAAAACACACTCAAGAGCTACACCAGGACCGACAGCATCAAGGTTTTGTCACAAAACACACTCAAGAGCTTCAACAGGACCGACAGCATCAAGATTTGGCCACAAAACACACTCAAGAGCTTCATCAGGACCAACAGCATCAAGGTTTTGTCACAAAACACACTCTAGAGCAGGGGTCCCCAAACTACGGCCCGCGGGCCGAATACGGCCCGCCCCCACATTTGGACCGGCCCTCTGAACCAGAGTCATGCACGGGCGGGTACCCGACGGGTGATCCGCGAATATTGCTGAAACGGGTGAAAAAAAACATCCTAACTGTGTCAGATACGGGTGCGGGTCGGACAAGGGACAAACACGGGTCTAAACACGGGTTTTAAACAGTCACGTGCAAACGAATATATATAAATATATGCATGTATATTGTAGATGTGTTCCTAAAAAAAGTATGCATATTTTCAGGAACACATCTACAAAAATATGCCTTGCCTGTATTTCAAGTTGATAAAATAATTTAAAATCCATATTAGTTTATTTGTGGCCGTGCGGCGCGCGTGCGCGCGTGCCCTCCTAGGAGATTCACAACCGCGCGCGATCTGCCTGCACTGCACTCGTCATGATGGATCCTGAGGAGATGAAGAGAAGATAGCAGCAAATGTGGAACTTCATCGCTGAGGAAGCACGCAGATAACTGTGGTAACAAACCAAGCACACGCAGTTCTAGCGAACAGTATTTTTCAAAAGGGGACAGAACTGAAGGTGCCTCGTAGAGATAATAAGGACACATAACCATGTTTGACAGCTCTGAAGTTGTCCTTGTGTTAATGGTCGTGTAATAACTTCTGTATGCTGGCAATAAACATTTTTGAAAGTGTGTCTATAATGTTATGCTAAACATTAGATTTTTAGTTTGATGAATAGATTTAAAATCATAATAAAATCTCCACAATTATACTGGTAGTCACTCCGGCCCATGTAATTTGACCGACCCGGCCCCCCATTAAAGAAAGGAAAAATGATGTGGCCCTTACAGAAAAAAGTTTGGGGACCCCTGCTCTAGAGCTTCAACAGGACCGCCAGCATCAAGATTTGGCCACAAAACACACTCAAGAGCTTAATCAGGACCGACAGCATCAAGGTTTTGTCACAAAACACACTCAAGAGCTTCATCAGGACCGACAGCATCAAGGTTTGGCCACAAAACACACTCAAGAGCTTCATCAGGACCGACAGCATCAAGGTTTGGCCACAAAACACACTCAAGAGATTCATCAGGACCGACAGCATCAATGTTTTGTCACAAAACACACTCAAGAGCTTCATCAGGACCGACAGCATCAAGATTTGGCCACAAAACACACTAAAGAGCTTCATCAGGACCAACAGCATCAAGATTTGTCCACAAAACACACTCAAGAGCTTCATCAGGACCGACAGCATCAAGATTTGGCCACAAAACACACTCAAGAGCTTCATCAGGACCGACAGCATCAAGGTTTGGCCACAAAACACACTCAAGAGCTTCAACAGGACCGACAGCATCAAGGTTTGGCCACAAAACACACTCAAGAGCTTCATCAGGACCGACAGCATCAAGGTTTGGCCACAAAACACACTCAAGAGCTTCATCAGGACCGACAGCATCAATGTTTTGTCACAAAACACACTCAAGAGCTTCATCAGGACCGACAGCATCAAGGTTTGGCCACAAAACACACTCAAGAGCTTCATCAGGACCGACAGCATCAATGTTTTGTCACAAAACACACTCAAGAGCTTAATCAGGACCGACAGCATCAAGGTTTTGTCACAAAACACACTCAAGAGCATCATCAGGACCGACAGCATCAAGGTTTGGCCACAAAACACACTCAAGAGATTCATCAGGACCGACAGCATCAATGTTTTGTCACAAAACACACTCAAGAGCTTCATCAGGACCGACAGCATCAAGATTTGGCCACAAAACACACTCAAGAGCTTCATCAGGACCGACAGCATCAAGATTTGACCACAAAACACACTCAAGAGATTCATCAGGACCGACAGCATCAAGGTTTGGCCACAAAACACACTCAAGAGCTTCAACAGGACCGACAGCATCAAGGTTTGGCCACAAAACACACTCAAGAGCTTCATCAGGACCGACAGCATCAAGGTTTGGCCACAAAACACACTCAAGAGCTTCATCAGGACCGACAGCATCAATGTTTTGTCACAAAACACACTCAAGAGCTTCATCAGGACCGACAGCATCAAGGTTTGGCCACAAAACACACTCAAGAGCTTCATCAGGACCGACAGCATCAATGTTTTGTCACAAAACACACTCAAGAGCTTAATCAGGACCGACAGCATCAAGGTTTTGTCACAAAACACACTCAAGAGCATCATCAGGACCGACAGCATCAAGGTTTGGCCACAAAACACACTCAAGAGATTCATCAGGACCGACAGCATCAATGTTTTGTCACAAAACACACTCAAGAGCTTCATCAGGACCGACAGCATCAAGATTTGGCCACAAAACACACTCAAGAGCTTCATCAGGACCGACAGCATCAAGATTTGACCACAAAACACACTCAAGAGATTCATCAGGACCGACAGCATCAAGGTTTGGCCACAAAACACACTCAAGAGCTTCATCAGGACCGACAGCATCAAGGTTTGGCCACAAAACACACTCAAGAGCTTCAACAGGACCGACAGCATCAAGATTTGGCCACAAAACACACTCAAGAGCTTAATCAGGACCGACAGCATCAAGATTTGGCCACAAAACACACTCAAGAGCTTCATCAGGACCGACAGCATCAAGGTTTGGCCACAAAACACACTCAAGAGCTTCAACAGGACAGACAGCATCAAGGTTTGGCCACAAAACACACTCAAGAGCTTCATCAGGACCGACAGCATCAAGGTTTGGCCACAAAACACACTCAAGAGCTTCAACAGGACAGACAGCATCAAGGTTTGGCCACAAAACACACTCAAGAGCTTCAACAGGACCGACAGCATCAAGATTTGGCCACAAAACACACTCAAGAGCTTCATCAGGACCGACAGCATCAAGGTTTGGCCACAAAACACACTCAAGAGCTTCAACAGGACCGACAGCATCAAGGTTTGGCCACAAAACACACTCAAGAGCTTCAACAGGACCGACAGCATCAAGATTTGGCCACAAAACACACTCAAGAGCTTCATCAGGACCGACAGCATCAAGGTTTGGCCACAAAACACACTCAAGAGCTTCAACAGGACCGACAGCATCAAGATTTGGCCACAAAACACACTCAAGAGCTTCAACAGGACCGACAGCATCAAGATTTGGCCACAAAACACACTCAAGAGCTTCAACAGGACCGACAGCATCAAGGTTTGGCCACAAAACACACTCAAGAGCTTCAACAGGACCGACAGCATCAAGATTTGGCCACAAAACACACTCAAGAGCTTCAACAGGACCGACAGCATCAAGATTTGGCCACAAAACACACTCAAGAGCTTCATCAGGACCGACAGCATCAAGGTTTGGCCACAAAACACACTCAAGAGCTTCATCAGGACCGACAGCATCAAGATTTGGCCACAAAACACACTCAAGAGCTTCAACAGGACCGACAGCATCAAGATTTGGCCACAAAACACACTCAAGAGCTTCAACAGGACCAACAGCATCAAGGTTTGGCCACAAAACACACTCAAGAGCTTCATCAGGACCAACAGCATCAAGGTTTGGCCACAAAACACACTCAAGAGCTTCATCAGGACCAACAGCATCAAGGTTAAACAATGAAACAAAATTGGCCTGTTGAAGGAGCATATCTGTGATAAGAGAGTTTTGGAGAGAGATGAAGATTTGTTTGTAAATTTAAAAGGTGTAGAATTCCTGTTGGATACAGGAGCTCAGATATCCTCCACAACAGAGTCAATAAACTACACAGGAAAGGTGCTAGTTCAGACATACAATGGAAATATAGAGGAAGAGCAGATGGGAGAAAAGTTTGGTGTAAAAATGATAAAAGGTAATGAAAATTTACTTGCAGGAAGAGATCTTAAAAAGGTGCTGAGATTGAAGGAAGTAGATACAGAACAGGAGTTAACTCGCATCAAAAATAAGATGATTGGTAGTGAAGAATCAAAGGAAGAATTGATACAAGCATTGAGACAGACTCCATGTGGAAAATATAAAAACGAGACTGGATTGGTTGACCAGAAATACGCACATGAGATTCTAGGCGGCACACATAAACCACAGAGACAATATCCAATAAACAAATTGGGAAAATGTGAACTGGATCAAACAATAAGGGAGTTGTTAGAGCAGGGAGTCATTAAAGAGGTAACTTCAGCAATTACAAATAGTCCTCTGCAATTAGTGCCAAAACCTGGAAATCAAGGATTTAGATTAGTGACAAACTACAGGGCCCTTAATAAATTAACCCGTCCAGACCGTCGCTACCTGATCAATGCAAGAGATACAATTGAAAAATTAAGAGATGGCAAATTTCTAACGAAGCTGGATTTGATTAATGGATTTTGGGCAGTCCCAATAACAGAAAATAGTCAAGAGAAAACTGCCTTTACAGTAGGAAACAAACATTATTTATACCAACGTCTGCCACAAGGGTATGTCAAATCGTCGGTAGTGTTTCAGGCAGTAATGATGGAAATATTAAAAGATTTACCTGTGGAGGTATACATTGATGACATTTTAATTATAAACGAAGAAGAGCAAGAACATGTAAACACTGTAAAAGAAGTGTTGAAAAGGATAGCAGACTCAGGATTAAAAATTAACATAAAGAAAAGCGAGGTCATGACGGACCTAGTTGAATTCCTAGGATTCTGGGTGTCTGCAGGTAATCGAGGTGTCACACAGACTATGAAGGAAAGGATAGCTGAAATAAAGACACCAGAAAACGTCAAAAATGTACAACAGATGATGGGGCTAATGAATTATGTTCGAGACATTATTCCAAAATTTAGCCAAGTGGCAAAGCCGATTTATGCCACAATAAAAGGGAACAAATGGACTGAGGATGCGGAAAATGCACTTAGTGCTTTAAAGGAAGCAATTTTGTGCTCAGGACAGCTGGAAGGCAGAGAGGATGACAAAGATTTAGAAGTTGATCTAGATATAGACGAGGCTGGTTATCAACTAATAATGCGGAACGAAAAAAGCTGTATACCAATACGCATTATGACAGGAAACTGGGAGAGTCCAGAGAAAAAATGTATACCAGTTGAGAAGAAATTGGCTGCAATCAGTAAAAGATATGCAGAGCTAAAAGGTCTGGCTAGAGAAAGGCAAATACTGATTAACACCGATGAGATGGTAATGGCTCATCTGAATAAAAATAAGATCAAAGATGCTAAGGCCCAAAATACCAGATGGCAGAGATGGCAGAACGTTATACTAGATCCTAGCATAACTATAATCAACAAGGAGCGCAAGAAATGTCAGAAGAAAAGTTTACCATTGTTTAAAGGAATAATGGTATACACTGATGGATCTAAAACTTTGGCAGACAGCGAAGCCCATTGGGCGTACATAATCAAAAAGAAAAAAGGTAACGAAGTAACAGACAAGGGATCTTGTCCTGGTACAGCCCAAACAGCGGAAGTAATGGCAGTGCTTAAGGCACTAGAAAAATTGAAAGAAATAAATGCCAAACAAGTTATTATAGTCACCGACAGTAAATATGTAGAGACAAGTCTAAATGAAAACTTGGAAGTTTGGGAACAGAATGGTTTCTGTAAATACAATAAAAAGCCCATTGAACATGAGCAGCTGTGGAAGGACATAAATACTTTAGTGAAAGATTTAGACTTAGTCGTAATTCACCAGAAGGGTCACTCGAAGGAGAAGACAGAATTATCACAAGGGAATGAAGCAGTTGACAAATTAGCCAGGCTAAGGAGAGTGGTTATAATCGAAGATAAGGGAACAGGTGCGATTCAAAAGCTGCATGACTGTTTAAAACACCTTGGTATAAACTTAATGGGGAAAATACTGTCAGACAATAACGTGAATATTCCTAATTGGAGGAAGAAATATAGAGACATCAAGCTGAAATGCGAAAGCTGCATGAGAAAGGGATATCACAGAACAATCAGGAAAGATTATGGCAGGATACTCCCAGACAAAGCAAATGTGGAGTGGGACTTAGACATAGCTGGTCCACTCAATCCACACACTAAAAAGGGTAATAAATTCTTTTTAATTGTAGTGGAGGCATATCTGAATAAGATTTGGGCTAAGCCATTAAAAGACCCTAGTGCTAAAAATATAATCAAAGCACTTGATGAATTAATGTCTGCATGGAATAGACCCGAATTCATCAGAGTAGATAACGGATCGTACTTTGTGGGAAATCAACTTGAAAACTGGCTAGCGGAGAAACATATCAAATTGATCAAATCCGTACATTATCGTCCAGAGAGCAATGGATTGAGTGAAAGATCAATCGGCAGCTTGAAAAGCTTCTTTCGGGCAAACTATAACAATACGGAATGGGATGAACATATGGAAGAGGCTTTGTACTTCGTTAATATGAATACGGGGATTAGAGAAGCCAAAACAGAAATCGAACAACCTGAGGATAGATGTCAGGTGGGAGATTCTGTGTGGATAAAATTAACAAATAAACATCCAACTAAGCCATTCAAAGATCTGATTACTAAGAAAGACAGAGTAATGAAAATCATAGATAAGCACACGGTCCAGCTGGAGCAGAATGGCGTGTGGAGCAAAAACAACCTCATTTTAATTAAATGATAGTGAATAAAAAGACAGTTCTTTAGACTATAAGGGAGTGTGAAGTCAAGGCCGGAGAGCGACGAATCACATGTGACTGAAAATAAATCTGGAAATGGTTCAAAGTAATAAATCACATCAAAGAGGTTTAGAGAGAGTAACCATGAGATTTCAGTGTGTGAGCTGTACATTTTCTGGATGGAAGGTGAAGGTTATTAGAATCAAAGAACAAAAGGATATAGCTAAAAGACAGCTATGTAACCAAAGTGAAAAATGAAAGCTATGGAAGAGACTGTGGCTGGCAGAAATGCCAAAATAGAAAAATATAATTACTGGAATTAGTAATATACTGAAGAGTGGGCAGTAAAATACGGCTCGGTCATCAAGCAATGTAAGTATGGAAATATTTTTTATTAACCTTGCAATTGCAGTGAAGGGGAATGGATATTTAAGGATTTTTAAGAAGGGGAAATAAGCCCAATTGAAGTATTAAAAATCTCTTCAATACTTATTACACAAGACTCGTAAGGAAGACTAGAGTTGGTGAATTTGTGAAGCACTTGAGAATTAAAACACCAAGGGAAGCTTGATGTATTACAGGAATGGAGGCAGAGAACCGGCATGGGCCTTCAAGGTCAAGAGATCCCAGGAGAAAACGAAGGTGGAATCAGACGTGTGCGCAGAGACCCGCTGTGGTGGGAATGGTAATTACCATTGCGATAGCCTTAATTATATTATGGACTAGAACTAAACTAAATGATACAGGAATAGAGGAAGAAATAGACACAGTACACATTGATCCAGATTATGAGGTGGACACAACCTTTCTGATAAACGAAGGGCAGAGTGAGAAAGGGAGAGAGCTAGAGCAGGTGAAGTCGCCTGAGACAAACGGAAAAAAGATGAAAAGAGTAGAGGACAGAAACATCATAATCGAATGTAAAGAAGAATTCACAGACGAAAAGTACACAATGTATGAAACAAGAGAGAAATTAAGCAATCCAATTCCTGGGTTGAAGTGGTATAGCGAAAGTACAAGAATAGCTGAAATAGCTTTGGCACGAAATAAATTCGGAGAGAACGAGGAGAAGCTTTATCAGATAAGCATTAAAACAAACAAATCCTGGGAAGAGTGTAGTGATAGTGACTTAAAGAAATGCGCCGAAACAAGCTATAATTGGAAATTGCACAATATATGGAGAGAAAAAGTGATAGAAAAATTGATTGAACAATTTAATGGTAAAGATTGTAAGGAACATGAGATGAGTTGGATCGGATGTGCATGCATGCAGAAATGGAAATGTGAGGCAGACGAAGACGGAGCAGAAAATAAATACGATGACAGGGAACATTGGTTATTGTTTAGTAATGCAAATGGAATTATAAGTCAAGGTGTGAAATTAATGACTATGTTGGAGCACTCTCAAAAATGGATCGATATAATCACGGAAGATAGTACAATGACAGATCAGATGATACTTCAGTTTAGATTATTTGACATATTGGAAGATGTAGCCACAAGAGAGAATGAAAAAGTAATTCCGATCAAAATAACAGATATGGAGAAAGGAGAAGGGGTAGTTGTCAGTTATGACAATAACCTATTAGGAAAATATTATCCAATTCCAATTGTAAGAGTGAGAGCGAAAAGAGATAGAGAAGTTATGTTGTGGAAAATTCCCAAAGAAATAAAGGAGTATCATGGAAAAGAGGACATCCCTGAACCAGCATATATGATGACATGGGGTGATAGAGGAAAACTGTCAAAAGAGGAAAAAATGGTTGACTTTAAAAGATTTTGGACAGTAGTGTGGAGTGCAGATATCTACCGGTGGATGTACGCGGGATGGACGTGTAACAATGAGAAGGTAGATGGGAATTGGAGGAGAAATGAGATAAATCAAGGAATATGCAGAATGATTTCAGAACCAGTAGTAACTGAAAAAACAATTTATGCTGACACCCTAGCGACCTTCAGTTCACAAGAAAATGGTAGGTGTATGCCACCATTTCCTTTTTATTTTATGTTAGCCAGAAAACAATTTTTCAACAGACAACTACATGACATAAAGCCCAGAAGAGCAACATTGAAAGAAGGAATTCAAACCATAAATGAGAAGGTGAAAAAGAAATTTCTAAAAATGGCTGGGATTGGAGAGAATACCTTTGCCTCAATAAAATGGCTAATGAATAACTTTAAGATAATATTGACTATGACAACAGTAATGTTTGTGTTGATCCTAATCGAGTGCACAGGAATAGGAAAAATTTTCAGATTGTGTATGTTAGTAGTATGGAGATTATGCAAATACGTTAAATGCGGTAATCAGGAGGAGACAAGATCTAATAGAGTAGAGCCACAGCCCCTAGACACCCCCCAGAGAAATGTGGGTGTGGCTAGTCCCATGAGAAATATAAACAGAGTTTAGAACAATAGACATAGCATAAAAGATTTGAAGGGACTAAAAAATCAGAGAATATGGCTGATAGCAGACTGAGGAGTCCTAGGTAGCCAAACAATACAATGGACACAATTGATGATTTTGGAACACTGGTAAATATGATTTTACATTTAATATAGAGGGCATTGTGTAAGAAAATTGACTGATTATATGAAAAAAAAAAAAAAGGGAACATAGAAATTAAACAGAAGAATTGGAATTTGTTTATAGGAACTGAAGAAAAGCGTCACAGGACATCTAGTAAACAGGCATCTGGATTGCTGCATAGTAGTTAGAGAATATGAATGTATGAAGTGCCATGAACTGTTGTGCACGGAGGAAGGAGTTCTTCTGCGAATGGGAAGCCTATGCAATGTGTGTTTTGCAAAGACCAATACAGTCATATGGTACAATGAAAAGAATGAAATGGAGTATTGTTTGGATGTGTTTAAACTAGTAGAACAGATGGGTGTAGAAATGATGGATAAATTGAAATATATGTTTTTGGAGCTCCACCCAGTGGTAAAAAGTATATATAGCGATCTGACAGCTCATGTGGATTGGAGAAGGGCAGACCAATTGTTTGTACATGTGTTGCATGCAGAAGGTAAAGGGAGTGATTTGAGAGTGATTAAACATGATGGGATATTTTATCTTATAGCTCAGAGAGATGAAGGATCTCCAATTGAGGGAGACCCGGAATGCTACATCCCAATTGACAGCCCAGGATTCCAGGACAGGGATTGCGGCTCGGAGCAAGGTAGTAATACCGGAGACTCTGATCCCGACATTCAGCTGGTGTCAAGCCTGTATGAGTAATGGGAGGGGCCGCACCTTTATCTGTGAAGCTCCTGATGGGCAGTTAATTGGGGCATGTCCGCATGAAATAACTAATGGTAAATGGATGCGAAAGAGATTTGGCGCATATGACGATTATTAAGCAGAGTACAAAAAATTGGCCTTCCACAACCCGAATTAACGGAAAAATAATAGGTGGTGAATTGATCAGACCAATGAACAAGAGACCCTGGGTAGCGAGATTTATGAACATATCTCAAAGAAATGTTTATACTGAAACTGGACAGGTTTATGCTCAATTCACCAAGTATGACAAGAAAAGGAAGTGTTATGTGAATTACCTTGATTTGGAAATAAAAGACTAAAATTTGCATGAGGGGCATGTTAGAATAATGATGAAATTGATTCTTTTATTCCCAATGTATATACGGGGATAAGGCCTATTGTAAGGAGGTCTTACTCCCAATATGTAACCAAGGATGATACCAAATGTAAAGAGGCCTATGTTAACCACACAGATATGTTATGCATGGTTTTATGATGTTGGAAATATATAGAAAATGTAGTGGAGGTTTTATAGAGAACCTTTATGTTAGACTTTATAAGAGTCTTATAGAAAAATGTAGTGGAGGTTTTATAGAGAACCTTTATACTGGACTTTATAAGAGCCACATGTAGAACAGAAACAGCAAAGTGAAATAAAGAGTTGTTTATATGGCCGAGAAACTTTTATAAGAAGTTTTTATTTTTACAACTTTTATGTATAAGCTGTTTATAAGGCAGAAAAAGCCTAAAGGAGGTTTTTCTTATACAACTTTCATAAATGACTTTGTAAGCATGGAAAAACATGACAACATGATATTGTAAAAATGTTTTACTTTGGTTCATAGCAAGAATACAGACACATGGTTTGGCAAAAATGTTTTATTTGGTTTTATAGTAAAGACACGGAAGCAAAGACTTTTGTAAAAATGTTTTATTTGGTTTTATAGTAAAGACACAGAGACGAAGACTTTGTAAAAGTATTTTATTGAATAATTGAAATGAACACGCTGAGACATGTTTTAGGCAATCTGCTTTATTAAAAAGATGAAGAAGAACACTAAGTCATATGTATGAAGGTCATTTATTAATGTAACAAAGTATTGAATGAAGAAACAGGTTTTACCCAGGATGATGTCTTGCAGACGAGACGAAGGAGGAGATTAAGGAACCAAGCCAGAAGAAGAAGAATGAAAGAGTACAGAGCATTATAAACTAAAATGTTGAAGGAATTGAGGGAGTTGACAATCGTTCAAAATCTAGGATTGGATGAACTGTGCCTATGTAATTGAATATGTGATGAAGAGGTGTGATAATGAAATGGTATATAAGGTATTGATCTCTGTATGAACACTAGAAGCTGAGAGCGATATGCTGCTTCTCCATTGCTTGATGATCCGAGCCTGACATCTGCTGGTGACTCTTGTGAACTGCCGCTTTTGTTACTTAAGACTTTTCTTTTTGTAAACTTTTATTTGATTGTATGTAAAACTTTTTGTTAAATGGAAAAATAAATCTACTTATAATTGATTTATAAAAGAAACCGTTTGCCACGTCTCTGCTTTCTAAACGAGTTGATCTGAACCAGACACGGAGGGGGTCTGTTCTTCTAGAGAGTGAGTATAAATTTATATTTATGATCTAGTTAAGGATTTGACCTGCTTTACCTAGCCTGAGGTTGTAAACTAAAAATAGTTAGAAGGTGTGTGGGATCTAGATAGATTGTACACCGAATAACAGCCTTCAGGGTCTCCAGGACCAAGGCCAAATCCCATATAGGAACCGATGGGGGCCGCGGGGGATTCATCCGTCTAGCTCCTCTGAGGAAACGGATAATGAGCTCGTTCCTTCCTAGCGCGCTGCCTAGCGTCGTCTGAGCGAACGCTGCTATAGCCGCCACATACACCTTGAGCGTGGAAGGGGACCTGCCCAGTTCCAACAGCTCTTGGAGGAAGGAGAGCACCCGCTGGACCCCACACTCTTGTGGATCCAATCCCTTGGAAACACACCACTCAGTGAACACTGACCATTTTGAACTATATAACCGCCTCGTCGAGGGGGCTCTAGAATGTGAGATCGTGTTCATAACCCCTTCGGGCAGGTCAACGGATATCCGTTGATCACCCATACATGCAGAGACCATCGCTCTGGATGGGGATGCCAAACCGACCCTCCGGCTTGAGAGAGGAGGTCTGCTCTCAGCGGGACTGTCCAGGGGGGTGAGTGCGACAGCTTCACCAGCTCTGGGTACCAAATTTGGTTCACCCAGCGCGGTGCTATGAGGAGCACCGGGCGGCGCGTCTCCCTGATCTTCGCTATGACCTGAGTCAATAGGGAAATTGGCGGGAGAGCATACAGCGGGAGGCTGGGCCTAGGCTGGGACAGCGCATCCTCGCTTTTGGATAGAAACATCGGACAGCGGGTGTTTTCTTGCAAAGAGGTCAAGCTCCGCTCTGCCGAATAGGCGCCATAGCAGCTGGACTGTCTGGTGGTGTAGGGACCATTCGCCTGGGTGAATGAGGCCCCTGGACAGCTTGCGGCACGTGCGCGGCCCTTAGCGAGCGCAGCGAGCTGTGTGCCCACACGAGCAGGCGTTCTGTCTGAGTGCCCAGATATCTGGACCTGACACCGCCCTGCCGGTTCACGTAGGACACCACCGTGGTATTGTCCGAACGAACCAGCACGTGGTGCCCTCGTATGAGAGGGAGAAACTGCATGAGCGCGTTCTCGACCGCTATCATCTCCAAACAGTTTATAAAAAACCGGTCTGCCCTCGAAAACGGCGCCCCAACCTGAGGTGGGGGCGTCCGTCGAGATAACTTTGCGGTGTGAGATGGCTCCCATTGTCACTCCCTGCTGGTACCAGTCGGCTACTAACCAGGGCTTCAGAGCTGTAACGCAGCTCTGAGTCACCCTGATCTGGAAGCCTCCGGACACCCAGGCTCTGTGAGGCACTTTTAACCAGCGTTGCAGCGGGCGCATAAGCAGTAGGCCCAGCTGGAGCACTGCTGCAGCTGAGGCCATACATCCCAGCATCCTCTGAAAAGCTTTGAGAGGTGCGGTGCTGCCCGGCCAGAAGTACGCGGCCATGCGTCGAACTCGACGTGCGCGTTGGGGTGACAGGCGGGCTGACTTTGCCACGGTGTCCAGAGTCAAGCCCAGAAATGAGGTTGACTGCGTGGGCACCAATGAGCTCTTGGTCCAATTGACCGTGAGCCCCAGGCTGTCCAGATGGCTGAGCAGCACTGCCCTGTGGGCGAGGAGCTCGGCCTCTGACTGTGCCAGAATAAGCCAATCGTCCAAATAATTCAGAATTCGCATCCCCTGCCCTCTCAGGGGAGCGAGGGCCGCGTCCATGCACTTCGTAAATGTACGGGGTGCTAGCGACAGGCCAAATGGAAGGACTGTGTATTGATAAACCTGGCCGTCGAAGGCGAAACGTAAGAATGGCCTGTGACGTGGTATTATCTTGATTTGAAAATATGCATCTTTCAAATCTAGGGAAATCAGCCAGTCTCTCGGGCGAATATGCGCGAGGATCTGCTTGGTCGTGAGCATCTTGAACGGTCTTCTCATAAGAGCTTTGTTCAGACGCCTCAGATCCAGAATCGGTCTGAGCGACCCATCCCTTTTCGGAACGAGAAAATACAGGCTGTAAAAGCCTGACTCGCTCATAGAATGGGGAACCGGTTCTATAGCCCCTTTGCACAGCAGCGTGGCTATCTCCGCTCAAAGTAGATGTGCTACTTCCCCGCTCACTCTCGTCTCTGTACGCGCAACAAAGCGCGGAGGGCGGCGAGCGAACTGCAGAGTATAGCCGTGCTTCACTGTTCTCAGTTCCCATTCTGATACACCCGGGATGGCTTCCCACGCTCTCACGTGTGCCACTCGGGGCAGAACGGCCTCCGGGCTCTGAACACCGCGCTTCGCGGGTTCGATGGCCTGAATGGGAGGGGCGGGCGCGGTGCGCGTGCTCTTTGTGCTCTGGGCCAGCAGATCGCTTGCGATGGCTGGCCGCCCTACACACTGTGTCTCTACCGCCTTGAGCGGGGAGTGCTTTGTGTGCGGCCCTACACTCGGCGTCTCGGCCACCTTGGGTGGGGAACAAATGGTGTGTGGCACGGCGCTTAGCGCCGGGGGCAGAATGTTCGCGAAAATGTGTGAACGCGTTTGAGCGGGCACATCTCTTACGCGTGGAATATGACCGGTAAAGAGGGGCTGTGTAACAGCGTGTGTGGTGGTTAGGTGTGGGCGCAAATAAGCGGACACGTGACCTAACTCTAGCACTCGAGCGGTCGGTGGCCGCTTTATGTGAGTGAGAGACACGGGGTTTATAGTGCTTGGGTGCAGGGGTGAACACAGAAAAGTGGGCACATTTACTGCATTTGAAACACATCCGGCGTGAGCCGTGCAACCAGAAATAATGCAACTTTTGTGATTTCTCTGGTTCGCCGTAAAAGACGGCAGTTGTAGACAGGCGAGAAGGCAGTTTTTCCGGCTCGTTGGCTGCGTGGAAAGCATCTGCAGTAGCCACAGGAGTGGGGACTGACAGGAAAACAGAGTTTTTTCTCTCCACGTGTATAGACGCCCATAAATACTCGAGCACCACGTGGTGCGAGAGGCGAGTTCGCTTTCTGTATGTAAGAAAAACTGGCCGCGAGCTCAGGGAAGCGGACAGTAAAAAATTATCTGCCGCGAGAGCTGGGCTCGAACTCGGGTCTCCGGCGTTTCAGCCGCTGATTTTTTTGCCACCGTGCTACCGGGGGGGGGGGGGGCATTAGCGTTCGGTTAGCGCGAGCATTCAACAGTACGTCCTCGTGCTTGTTAGCAGTCGTGCGTGCATAAAAGACAGGCTTGTTTACTGCAATAGTAATATTTTCCAGCCACATGAACGGAAATGAGACCGTTCATTTCTACCATCCCTTGTCAGCGGCGCAGTAGCGCGGCTTGAGCAGAGGGGGAGTGATGTCATCATCAAACTGCTCGAGTCGAGCCCGCAGGGTCGACATCGAGAGCTCTTCGCACTCGGGGCATCCGCCCGCGAGGAGTGCGGCGGCGGCGTGGTCACGGCCCAGACAGAGAGGTCTCTGGTGCTGAGCGGCACGTGGCACGAGCCGCAGGTGGAACGAGGCGTTTTGATAAAAACGCTCGTGCTCTTTTATGAAACGTGTGACGCAACGGCGAGAACACGTGCAATGAAAGGATATTATGCTGCCGGATAGCAGAGCAGGCACGGAAGGCTGAAGGTGGCGAATTCAGCCGGCTTCTTCAGGCGCTGTCCTCTGCTTGCTGGTCTGCTTGATTCAACGGCGGCGGGTCCAGAGATCCAGCGATGCGCAGGGCTTCGCTGAAGAAAAGAAAATCGAATATACAGCCTGCGAGCCCCGCTTAAATACACGTGGCCACGCCCCACCTGTAGATAAATGAGGCGAGGAGGGCGCGAAGCGCCCTCATTGGTCGCCACGTCACGCGGGCTCACCGATAGGCTGTTGCAGATGCCAGCAGAGCAGCCAATAGACACGCTGGAATAGCCTGCTATGGTCTGCCAGGCTGCCGCACTGCGTTGACAATGTTACAAAAATTAAGGATAATTTTGGGTATTTCAGAAATCTCGAGAAAGAATACTTTCCCGTAGCGTAAGGAACTTACGCAATATGAGAGAACCTCTCGTAAGAGAACTATTAAAGAATCAAATTGTTATCCAAAATGTGATTACTATATTATGAAGCTATACAAAAAAACTCTTAATATTTATTTTCTCTAGAGATGATCCTTTTCGACTCAGCAAATTGATTAGACAAATGGGTCATCCTCAACTCCAGCAGTGCACAAAGAAACGACAAATCATCAATATCATCAAAACATTTGAAGAAGATTTCAGAGGTTCTACTAAAGGATCTAGAGATGCAGGAGTTATGGGGATCATTGCAGGAATAGCTGTGGCTGTAGGAATGGTCATAGTGTTAGCCCTATATACTCAGGGAGGTTCTGTTCTTACTGCTGGTGCTATTGTCGGAACAATAGGATCAACAACGCTTCTCTTTGCAGGATTTAAAAGCGACAAATACAGATTTGAGAAAAATAACCAGGTGAAAAGATTAAGACCACACATTGAATGGGAACTGAAAGAATTAAAGGATAAAATCAACCCAATAGCTGAAAATATTAATGAGCGCACTGACAAAATGAGAGACTTTAAAAAACTAGAGCGAGATGCCAGTGATTTAAGTAATATTCGGCTAGAAGAGCTTTCTGAGCTTTTTGAAACAAAACACTATGAGTCCTGATCCTGATCCTGACAGAGACAGCAGATCGACTCCACCAACATCTCATACTGAATGATTTCAAAAATGGCAGAGATGGACAGTCTTTCAATTAAATGCATTTAAAATGCATATTTCATTACTTTGAGTATTTTGTAAGGTGCATGTTGCTCAAGAAAACACCAGCCTTTGGAAAGTTAATCACATGACACATTGTGTTGGATCATATGTAGAGTGACCATGTGAGTCTTAAAGGGACAGTTCACCCAAAAATGAAACTCTCATAATTTACTCATCCTCTTGTTCCAAACCTGAATGAGCTTCTTTCTTGGGAGAATTTTAATTTTTGGGCGAACTATCCCCTAATCCGCATATGGCCTTAAGGTAAAGCGTGCTGTAAAATATTGCACTGAATGTAAAATATTGCACACAGTGTACTTTTGAAATGCTTTCAGTGCTGTACGGAAGCAAGAGTTATTTTTGGTGCACTGCAAAACAAATCTTATTTTCAACATGTATTTATTTTATTTTATTTTTCAGTTAAAATATCTAAACGATATCTATATGCAATGTATGATTAGAGACACAACATCTTCTGAATGTCCAGTAATGTAGAGAGAGATCACCGTGGCCGAATGGTGTAGTAACGACTTCCTAACAGCTGAACTTCATCCACTGGCTCACCTCACCTCGAGGAAGTCTATCTATATCTCATCAATACTTCAGTGCAATACGGACATTTACCCGTAAATACGCATTATGCACTATGTTTGTGTGTGTGTGTGTGTGTGTGTGTGTGTGTGTCCTGTGCTATCATGACAGATAAAAGCATGATGTTTCATAATTTCATAATCTCTTATGTGGTATAATGTGATTCCATATGCATACTTATTTTGATGGGGCTCTTCTTTAAAATCATAAAATGTATCTTATTTTTGCATATCCTTCATATATTTTCCCCTACACTAAAATGTGATTGCAGAATAGACAGAACATTATATCACTGTTTAATATTGCCTGTTGGACTTTGAACATGAACATTGTGCTACCGCACCCTCTCCATTTTAAACCTTTATGACAGAGATAAAGATGTTTGTCTAGTAATGTTTCGTTATTGAACAATAATCCTACCAGAAGGATCTTAAACTCTGACGAGGATGATTGTGCTCCAGCAAATTAATTATCAAAGAATAGAAGTGTGAAATTAGTGCCATACACATGAGTTTTACAGATATCAAGTAGATTCAAAGCGGGTTTCAGCTGAAATGTGAGTAATCTTTATTACCTTATTTACAAAATCATGTCTGTGGAAAAATAACGTAAACGTACAGTAGCTGTAAAGAGAACATGCAGTTGTGGCTTTAGGGAGCTATTTCGTGACATTGTTTTCACAGTAACGTTACGTTAACCAGATCAACATTGTGAACCAAATTCTTCAAAACGTCAGTGAAAACATCAAATGAACATGCAATGCAATAAAATATTTTCTTTCCTGCAAACGATACCAAGAAGAATGTGAATATTTAACCAAGTCAAAAACAAAAGGTAAGCCGAGATCTGTATTAGGTTCAGTATCAGCAGACACAAAACGCCATCAAAGGCAACACATTTTAAAGTTAAAAAGTGATAAAAGTTACATAAACGTTAAAAGCTCTTTGTGGTTTCTCGGTTTGATCGATTTGAGTAACAATAAACCACACAAAACAGACATTTTGAGTTTGCGATTCCTATAGAGCAGTGGTACTCAAAGTGTGGTACGAGTACTCAGGCTGCCTCTAGTGGTACGCAGAGGAATCACTAAATAGATTAATGTTAAAACACAGACATTTTAATTGAATCTTTATTTGAGTAAAGTTTTTGTTTTACATTTAAGTACAGTAGAGTTTAATTTAACTTTACAACACATTTTAATTGAATCATTAATTATTTGATTTATCTGTATAAGCACAGTGCAGTGTTAATGTACAAACTGTATTTACAATGTTAAAGTGGCTGTCAACAATAAATATTCTTAATAGGAATAAACTGCCTTGTTTCTTAACTGTGCAGAGCTGTAGCTGAATAGTTAGGCCTACTACGCTACTGTATTTTAATGTTGGTCATTATGGTGGTACTTGGAGAGCCAAATATTTTCTGAGGTGGTACTTGGTATAAAAAGTTTGAGAACCACTGCTATAGAGATTCCTATGTAGAAAATCGCTTCCTGCATTTCGCGCCTCAGCAGTGACATCACGTGCAAACAACCTGTTGTCTGTATCCACTTTTGTGTCCTTAATCGCTCGTTTTTTTGGGTCAACAGCATATAAAAACTTGGGTTTTGCTGTCCACTTTGTCACATATCAGCTTTTAGACATTGTTCTGTGTTTTGTTATAAAGTGTTTTGTTTTCCCCCCGGTGGGCGTGGTTTTCAGGTTATGACGTGTGTCACTCTGTCTCTATATGTGAGATAGACCTACATGTAAAAATATGACAGTGACTTATGTATTTTACCACTGAGCTTAAATGTTTGTATTCTTGATTACATATTAGAGTTTATTTTGTGAGAAACCAAAAAAAAAAACATAGACAATATATTTGTTATACACACACGTAGCTTAAAATAAGCAAAATAATCTGCCAATGGGGTAAGAAAAATAATCTTGTTTTCTGTTTGAATCAAGATTATTTTGCTTATTTTAAGCAAAAACTCAAAACCCTTCATTTTGAGTTATTTTCCCCCAAAATAAGACAAAAACTTTTTCTTGTCTAGTAAATGCTTCTTAATGTAAGATTTTTTTAGGTATTTGGACTGAAAACAAGACAAAAATACTAAGTAAGAAAAGCCTTTTTTGCAATGCAGATTTAGTTTCAGAAAAAAGGGGAAAAAACGTAAAGTTACATTTCCATGTCTTTTGAACAGGTGTATCCCTACAGCTGAATATTATTATTTAAGCTACATATTCATATCATAGTACAATTTAGTCCCTTTTATAGTACCTTTAGTACCAGCCTGTATACCTTTTTTTCTGAGTAACTGTAATATATACACACACACACACACACACACACACATATACAGTATATATATATGAATTATGTTATATGTTACAACCCTTCTTTGGCTGTTAACAATCTAGGGATTGAGAAAGAGAGAACCGTTCTTCGTGTCTTTTTGAAGCTTTGATTGTGTTTACAGTGTGCAATATAACATGTGTTCATGTTTCGCGTGTAAAAAAACAGTATTTTTCACACAATTTACTCATCTGTATACCACTGTTCTCACTGTCCTAAAAACGGCTGATGAGTTCCTTTATTCTATGAAGTCCCTCCTTCAGAAATACGTAACGAGTTCTGATTGTGCCAGCGGTTCCTGTGTTGTGATTCGACAGCAGCTTAGCGCACGTTGGAAAGGTCACGCCTCTTAACGGAGAGATGTATGCGGCTATGCGCTCAATGATCTCTACAGCGTCCCTGTGAAAGCTAAACAAAGGTGATTTGACTCTGGGATGAAAATAACAGCGTCTAGACGACATGGCGACAAACACACTCAAACGCAACACTTCCTCTTCTCCACGCGACACTTTCTCTTCTCACGCAACACTTCCTCTTCTCACGCAACACTTCCTCTTCTCCACGTAACACTTCCTCTTCTCCACGCGACACTTCCTCTTCTCCACGCAACACTTCCTCTTCTCACGCAACACTTCCTCTTCTCCACGCGACACTTTCTCTTCTCACGCAACACTTCCTCTTCTCACGCAACACTTCCTCTTCTCCACGCAACACTTCCTCTTCTCCACGCGACACTTCCTCTTCTCCACGCGACACTTCCTCTTCTCACGCAACACTTCCTCTTCTCCACGCAACACTTCCTCTTCTCCACGCGACACTTCCTCTTCTCCACGCAACACTTCCTCTTCTCACGCAACACTTCCTCTTCTCCACGCAACACTTCCTCTTCTCACGCAACACTTCCTCTTCTCCACGCAACACTTCCTCTTCTCCACGCGACACTTCCTCTTCTCCACACAACACTTCCTCTTCTCACGCAACACTTCCTCTTCTCCACGCAACACTTCCTCTTCTCCACGTGGGACAGCAACAAGACCACGCCCCCTTTTTCGTGTATTCTTGTGGGCGGAGGTTAGTCTGTTCTACGGTTGTACTGACGTAATTAATGAAGGAAGTACCAGGATGTAGTCCAAACCGGCCGTTCGCTGTAGGCTTTGAAAGGGAACTTCTGTTAAATAAAATATCTCGCTTGGCATTGAACTTTGAGCTTTATAATTTTACAGGTATTATTTATGCTCTAACAGCAACATTACACACTAACTAAAGTTTGAACAGTGGGATCACGAAGAACGGGACCTTTAACACCCGTTCCGATTACCGTCGATAATGATAATGATTATTGTTTGTGAATTGGGAATAATGAGACCAATGTAAAACCCCGCCCACTGGTCCAATTCTCGGCGTCCAATGGCAGGGAGAAGGTGTTTCTGCGTATCTCTGTCTTTCCTTTTACACAATAAAACAGTTCAATTTAAACACATTCTTTTGTATGTATTTACCTTCTGTATGTATCTTTTGTATGTATTTACCTTACCTTCGTTTCATCTGACTCCATTAAATGAAAAGGTGTTAAATGATTTTGTTAACCATTAACTTTAGATTTATACTTTGTCTTTCAATTTAAATCGTTTATCTTATGTTATACTCAGCATTCAAGATTCCAGTAACGGTCTAGAGTTTCGCACCGGCCGGGTTTACGATCTCTGATACGGACTAGTCAGTCTTGGTCATCTAGGCAGAGGCGACACACTGATATTCTGGACGCCCGTGCAATACGTTGATCATTCCAGAATATTTTTATTCAGTTCCCTTAGATCTGAATTCACTTAATTAATGCAAAACTGTTTCTAATCAGAGGCCATGACCATTATCACAGAATCAAGCGACCAACTTGCTAATTCTGATGATAACTTTCTATAATCATGCCGTGGTTTCCCACGTATACGTTAATCAGAACAATATTGCAATAATCAGGAATTGAGGTTGCCCTATTTAGATTGGTCTAACAATTTACTATTGTTCTAAACGGAAAGACTTGTTTAGCCTATCAACCTCTACAGTCCAAGTATACGTTACCTAGTGCCAATGTGTTAGTCGGAGCTCTAAAGCATCGATCCGGTGTGCTCTTTAAGCTTCACCAAAACCGTGTCTTAGTCAGTGTTAAACTAACCTGAGCAGATATCCGTACTGTTATGGTTATAACATGAAATACTGAGTGAATAACACAAAATGCGTTGCAGTAAGTTTAAAGCATAACGATTTATTAACCAGGTAAGAAACATCAATCAAAAGTCAACTCAAAGAGTAAAAAAGCATCAATCAATCATATACAGAAACAATAATTCAAGAATCAAGGATTCTAGAAATCTTTACCTGGTCATGAAAAACTACACACAAGCAGTGTGGGAAATCTCAATACAGACTCCACGATTCTTGTATCACCTTCCCTTAAATACCCAGATAATTCAATAAGACCACAAATGGTGGTGTTTGAGGTTATAATTAGATTTTGGTCCCTCATCCAGGGGGGTCACAAATGGGCAATCAGGATCTGTGTTTGAATGGGTTCTAGACATCTGCAAAGGAGGGCATTTATTTACATACAGGAGGCAGTTGAGTGGATGATCTGTGGGGGGTCACCTTTTGGTGAGACATAGTATTTTTATCAACTTACATAACTTCTTGGAGGTTTGCATTACGATTAGGAGAATGAGACCATTTTACCAGACGCACTGATACGTTTCAAATGATACTAAACATGCAAAGTTACACATTGTATACATTTAACGTTGCATAGATTTGCATTAGAGTTTTCAGTGTGGGTGAGAGTGAGTTATACAGAGGGTGCTGTGCAGGGTGTGAATGTGTGGTGTGTGTGTCTCAGTGTGATGTGTCTCGGGTGGGGCTGTTGTGTATTTGGGGAAGTGTTCGAATGGTAATCTTTGGAAAGTCCTTTGTTTCCGGGAAATCACGGTCTCTCTGTTCAGACTGAACGGCATCTCTCGGCCCAGACCGATCGGCACCACCTTACACCAACATGAATAATGTAACGTGAACAATAATTTAATAAATATAAAGTAAGGTGTACAATATAATTATTAAAGAATCAAATATTAACCACAAGTGAATACATTCATACTAAATATAATATGAAATAGAAACACAGGTCAAAATAGGTCTGGATTGTGCCAAAAGAAAGAAAGTAATATAATCAAAAGAGTCTCACTAAATAATTTCAACCTAATTCTGGACTAAAAAGAAAAGATTAAAAGGAAAAGTCTAAAACTTCGTAAACTTCCCTACACTGTCTATCAAAACAAAAGCACCAAGTGTGGCACAAACCCCTAACCTAGTGTATCCAGACACACAACAGGAACGAAAGTGTGCACTATGTGCGTCACGTGACATATCTTACCTAACCCAGTTTGAAGGGTAGACCCAATAAGGCATACTAAACATGACATAACAAAAGATAGCAGCACAAACTAAATCAAAAAGAGAACGAAAAACAAACACATAGGGTCAGAACAAAAGTCTCCAGTGTTGCCAACTCTCGCGAGACAAATAAGCAACCACAGCTTCAAAAACAAGCCCGATATTATTATATTATTTATTATCATCAATATTATTTATAAAAATTTTATCAATAAATGAGCCTGCAACATATTAAACTGAAACCTCTCGGAGTTTGAAAAGCAAAAACAGATGAGATTTTACAAAAATCATCAAATTGCAATAAAGGACACGCAATATCCTCCAATCAGCTGTGAACAGAAGAGGTTTGGAGAGGGAAAAAGAGAAATGGGAAAAGGAGAAAAAGTGGCGTGAAGGCCAATTGTGGTAACCCATAGTCGGAGTTAGTGCACACATATTAGGGGCAGTGAGTAGTGAACACACACACTGCAAACCATGGGATAAGCCCTACATCTCAATGTGCATACCATCTGCCCTAAAGAGTATTGAAAATGACTAATGTCACATACTATTTAGGATGGATAGTATGCACATTGGGACACAGGCAAGCACTAAGGGAGTGCTACAATATAGCCACATATGTATAATAAAATAAATGCAAACCATGCCTACTGTTATTATTTGGTAGACTTGTTTTTTTTAATAATTGCCTGTAATTTTAATGTAATTTTTAATAATATTAGGTTCCTGTTTCCTCTCCATCTCTGCTGGTGGCATTGTTTGTAAAAATATTTACGTCTACTAACTATCATTATGCCTGGTCTCATTGCGAAAATGTACCTCTGGCAACGTTTTTGCAAACCCCAAAATACGTACCAATATGTACATATCACTGCAGTTTCAAAGTGATATGTCCACTGGGTGCCGCCAAAAGCTTCGTTTTTTTCCCGGAACAGATGAGCGTCAATCTGACGTTTTGTGACATTGTTTTTTTAACGTACACCTACACTAAACCCTAAACCTAACCGATAGTGTTAACAAAAGCAAACGTGACAAAAATACAATAGTAACCATGTCTTGTTAGCTTGTGTGAACTCATCTTTGAGCTCTTTTATCATGACTTGTCATTCACGGGATTCGTACCTGAGCTTTCATTATTACAAGTACAAATCTGTACCAGCTGAGCTACTGAGCAAACTTATTATATAAAAAAAGCCGAGCATATGGAGCAGATTAAGTGACGCAAACTCCAAAATTTATTCATTTACATGGGGGAAAAAAAACGATAAAAAGTGCTTGCTGTTTTACTGCCTCTAGTGTTCATTTCACTTTGAAACTGCAGAGAAATGTACTTATTGGTACGTATTTTGGCGGTTTGCAAAAACGTTGCCTGAGGTACATTTTCACAATGAGACCAGGTTGCATTATGTGCATTTATAACGTCACATGCCTGCACGTGGAACGCGATTGATTGTTCTTCAATGAGGGGAGAAGGAGGCGGGATGGATGAGGACGGATCACTACAGCACTTGTATCGTTGCACTGAATGGCTATTAGCTGTGAGAAGACAGTGTCAGGCAATGTATTGGACAAAAGAGCGACCATAAATGTAAAGAAACGAAGCTGCTTATTATATTTTCCTAACAAGCAACCACATTTTTAAAAATAAGCCCAAAAAAACGCAACCCGCGACTCATGATTTTTTTAACGCGACTTGCCAAAAACAAAGAAGCCCAAAGACGCATGTTATGCGCGGACTTGACAACTATGGACGTCTCCCCTTTAAATATTAGGGATGGGTGTATCGATATGAAGTATCAATATATTGATATGAAGTATCGATATATCGATACTGATGTGAGCATCGAAAAGTATCGATACTCAAATAAAAATATCGATACTAAGTGTTTTTTTAAACCAGTAATTTTGTTTATTCAAAGAGATGATTTAATGCATACAATACGAATAACCTATGTTACCTCCTGTTAATAGTTGTGTAGTATAGGACTATTTTCCTGCTCATCTGAACCATGATCTGAACGCACGCAAACGCTGCAAGACCGAACCACTCAATCACAGAGAGAGCGTTCGCTCACTGCTGACACTGTATTCAAACAGAGCTGCGTTTCCCCAAACTATCATAAGAAACCATTGATGCTTTTGGAAACGCAGCCCTGGACAATACTCATCAGAAGACAAAAAAACACATGTTTGAGTTATTTCACAGTAAACAAATAGAAATTGTAGCCTACATAGAGCAATTACTCTTTAAATGTAATGTTAAAATCTGATATTGATCATGTTCTATTCTGTAACTAATGTTAATATAAATGTTGTCAGAATAAAAAGGTTGCATTTTATGAGTGCAACTTCCTGTCACTGGCAGTCCCTTATGAAAAAACATTTTTTACTACAGTGACCATAGTTCAACTAGTATTTGTAGATTTCCATGGTTACCACTACAAGTAAAAATATTTTAACCATGTGTTACAAACAAAAATATGATATAATAAGTTGCAATTAAGGCATATTGAATGTTAAAATTCCTTTCAAATATAATGTTAAGTGGGTATCTTTACCCATTTTACTCTTAGTAATTTTAATAATTTAATAATATAAAAGTTCAGTTTAGAAGTATCGTATCGGTATCGATTATCGGTGATACTGGCCTTATAAGTATCAGTATCGTATCGAAAACAAAATAAGTGGCATCGCCCATCCCTATTAAATAGCGTTTTCCAGGTGTCGAGCATCGGAAATAATTGGAAGAGAATGCCCTCAAAGCAGCACAGCCAATCAGGAATGATTGACAGGTCAGACAGCCAATCAGCACGCTGCCTGTTAAAGCGACAGTGCAAGAGACTGAAAGGAACCTCACAGAAAACAACAGGAAAAACCCCAAAATACTCTAAACGTCCCTAGGGGCTTAACATATATATTATGGGATAATCCAATATAAGAGGAGATATAATGTATTAACAACAATGGCATCATCTGGTCCTCACCGGCGGAGCGACAGCATGAAGAGTCCTCCTACAATGTGAGAACTATTAAAGAATCAGAATATTTGGGTCTTCATCCAAAATGTGATTATTATTATATTATCAAGCAATATTTATCAAATATCATGAAATTGAGCATGTAAGCAAGAGTATAGCAAGAAGTTTCATTAACTGATGCATATCAACCACTATAGCTAACAACACATTGTATTACAAATTACAGTCTATAAAAATAAACTAAGCTACTAATTTTTCTTTTCTCTAGGGCTGATGTTTTTCGACTCAGAGATGAATTGATCAAACTCTATGAGAGAGATCATCCTCAACTCCAGGAGTGCATAAAGAAACTACAAAATATCATCAAAACATTTGAAGAAGATTTCAGAGGTTCTACTAAAGGATCTAGAGATGCAGGAGTGGTGAGGAGCGCTGGAGGATCTGCTGTGGCTGCACAAATAGGATTAGGAATAGGATTAGGATTCGTTTTAGCTCCATTTACTCTGGGAGCTTCTCTTGCTGTTGCTGGTGTTGCTGCTGGTGGTGCTGTAGTCGGAGCAGGAGCAGTGACGCTCACAGTCGCCGGAATTATAAGTAACAAATGCAGATCTGAGAAAGAGAACCAGATGAAAACATTAAGACAAAACATTGAATCTCAACTGAAAGAATTTCAGGATAAAATCAACACAATGGCTGAAAAAATGAAAGACCTTCATGAGCGCACTAAAAAACTAGAGCGAGATGCCAAGATATCGCTCAAAGAGTTTACTGAACTGACTCGGCGAATGTCTGCAGATATGCATTTGCTTACATCAAGAGCACAAATTTATGGTGGGTTTGCGCTTGACATGATCTCAGTTGGAGAAAACACTAGAGCGCTCAAAGACATCATCAATGAACTGGAGAAAACAAAACACAAGCTATCATCATTTCAGGAGACAATCTGAGAAACAAAACACTATGAGTCCTGATCCTGATCCTGACAGAGACAGCAGATCGACTCCACCAACATCTCACACTGAATGATTTCAACAATGGCAGAGATGGACAGTCTTTCAAGTAAATGCATTTAAAATACATATTTCATTCATTTTTGAGTGTTTCGTGAGTTGCATGTTGCTCAACAAAACACCAGCCTATCACAGTTTTTGGCAAGTTAATCACATGACACATTGTGTTGGATCATCTATGTGAGTCTTAAAGGGACAGTTCACCTAAAAATGAAACTGTCATAATTTACTCATCCTCTTGTTCCAAACCTGAATGAGCTTCTTTCTTGAGAGAATTTTCATTTTTTTAGTGAACTATCCCTTAATCCGCAAATGGCCTTAAGGTAAAGTGAGCTGTAAAATATTGGGCACTAATATACCTGCTGCTGTACATTATTTTACATTTGATTATTCAATTTATGTATAGTTTCTTACCTGAGTGCTACTGTTAAAGGTGCTGTATGTAAGTGTGTGACTGTACTAAAGCATAAACATACCATCATATGTTTGCAGATTTGTAGGAAACATGTTCACATACTCGTTTCTCTGAAAGACAATGTCAGCGCTACAGTTATTCTGCTCTGAAATGTGTGTTCTGTGTCAGGTTTTGGTCTGTGTGATTTAACGCTTGTGTCAGTTTTTAGACACCACAGGGTGTCCGTTGGCAGAAATCACAGTGTGTTGTTGCAATGCGAACAAACTGGGTCAGAGATCACAGATTCTACCCGACATAAAAAGCCACAGAACCCATCTAATAATCTCTGAATGGGAGCATTGTAAAAACGGCCATTATAGTCAGAATAATAGTATGCCTTGAATAAATCTCTCTCAGGCAAACATCCCGCCCACAGCGCTCAGGGTGAAGAGAGTATGTCCAAGCGCTGATGCCGATGCTGAACTTTGCCGTTGCATAACACATATAGTTTTGTTTGTATTCATTGTCCGGGTTTTGTGCGTCTGTTCAAAGTAAGTGTGGTATTCATCTTGGTAGAGATTGTGGGTGCGATATGCCGGAC